>BMAO01013437.1:0-23794 GCA_019973975.1 Trichonephila clavata
AGATTGTACTCTAGAGAGAAAATGTATAAATTGTTCACAGCCCCATCCATCGGACTCTAAATTATGCCCTGAATGGAAGATAGAAAAGCAGATACAGGAAATCAAAACACATAAAAATATTTCTTATCCTGAATCCGAAAATTAATACTACCACAAATATCTCAAACATATGCCCAGGCTGTCAAAAAATCAACTTCAAACAAAACAACCCAAACAGATGAAACCATTACAAAAATAGTATGACCTCCTTTAAATTACTACAACCTTTAACATCCTTTCGGAAACCAACAATGCCATCCAGCATTCCTACAGTTACCAAATCGTGTACCTCAATTCAGGCACACCTCCTACCATCCACATCCTACCATCAGAATCTCGGTCACCTATTCTCTTGCCATCCACCTCTTCAATAGCAGATACTGTGTCAGAACCTCAGCCACATTTTCCTGTGCCAATGCCGTACTTTCCACCACCAATAAGAGGTTCACCCCTATGGAAATTTTCATTAAAGATATCTGCTTCCGCGTCCTATTCCTTATCAACTGAAACTCTACCATTTATCCCATTACTTAATACAGAGACATCCAATAGTCGAACCTCTGCTGCATCTAAAGCAGCAAAAAGTTTAAAGCAAAATTTTAAAAAACAAGAAAAAGCGTTCAAAAGAACAAAAGCAAGAGATCGAAATTAAAATGACACCTCACAAGCCGAAGAATAGTTTTGTGCATTACCCCTCAGGAGATGAGGAGAGGATCCTATATAGGTCGATGAAGAATTGATGGAGTGCCGTATAAAGAATGGTTTTATGCACTAGATATGGCACCAACAAGAAATCGGAAAAAATAATTCAACTGACTGTATAAAATTCCATTTGTAAATAATATGTAACTTGTTGAAATTTAAAGTCATGTTTTATATTATTTTCGAAATTTTAAACTCTTTATATAGTATTTTAATAGAGTAAAAAATTAATATGATTTTAATGAATTTTAGATTTCAATGTACTCTACTTAATGTCATTTTTTAAATATTAGATTGTGTATGGAAATAAAGACAAATGTTTGGCGCAGCTTAGCCGAGATCGGCACTTGCACCATTAAACTCTACAATAGCACACACATAATCACAGAGCTGCTAGAGTTGGAGCCTGGGCTTATGATTTCGTAATTTAGCAACACGATGAAAATTTTAATCCCGATATATTCTTCATTATTCATAAAAAAAAAAATTTTAAGTAATATAGTTACATAGATTCTACATTACTAGGTAATCAATTAAGACCCAAGTTATCGACGGAGAGCATGTTGTCACACTTAAGGCTAGGAACGAAACACCTTTTTTATCTTTATGAATTTATTTTACAACATTCAAACCAGTTTTGATAATAAACTCTCGAAATACTCATATAATAATATACTCAGAGTCCCTCCTCAGTCTCTTACATAAAATAATCTTTTTTAAAATAATTTTCTAACTTTTTAATTTTTCTAAAAAGAAATAAATTATAGTATTGAAATCTTAGATATAAAAAAGTTTTAAGTAATTCGATAGAAACCAATAAAAAAACACCACTATTATCAGAAGCATATACTAAATAAATAACAAAGAGTTCTTGTAAGGGGAAGGTAAAAGTTTTGGGGGATCAGATTGTAAAGACCTCGGCGGCTATTGTTGGTTGCCGATATGCGTAAAAACATATATGTGATGTATACGGAAAAGTTTTTCTTAACCCAACTCTTACTACTTAAAGAAGAGCATACTGGTTTCCGTAACGTCTGTTGCATTAAGGATAATTTGTGTGTGTGTGTTTTGTTTTTCTTAACATTTTGATCTAAATACTACTCTGAGAGAGAGTGAGATAAATATTTAGGTCGGCCTATAAAGTTGTATGCACGAGGCCTATTGGTGCCACAATTTTGAACCACGATAAGGTGAGGAGAGGGACACCCCATCCAAATTTTAAAAAAGTAAATAGACTTGAATCGAAGAATTTTGATTATTTTTGTATGAAAATATTCAGGTACTGCCAAAACTTGTTGGTTCAAAAAAAAATTTTTAATTGATGTGACAGTATTTTGTTACTTGTTCGTATATTTCGATTTGAGAAATCAAAACATATAACAGATGTAAGAATCGGTATACTCTTATATCAATTTTGGAATAGGTTTACTTTTATAATGGTGAGATGTTGTACGTTACTCATAAAAAACGTTTCTGAACGTTATATAAATAATTATAAATTATAAACATGCTTCATGTTTCTAAATAACTATCGATATTCAGATCTCTTGAAAATAAGTTTGATAATTTACATGTGCGACACAGAAAAAGTCTTTTAAAATGTGTGTGTGTGTGTGTGTGTGTGTGTGTGTGTGTGTGTGTGTGTGTGTGTGTGTGTGTGTGTGTGTGTGTGTGTGTGTGTGTGTGTGTGTGTGTGTGTGTGTGTGCGTGCGTGCGTGCGTGCGTGTGTGTGTGTGCGTGTGTGTGTGTGTGTGTGTGTGTGAGAGAGAGAGAGAGAGATAAAAGAGTACCTAATATAATAACCATCACACACTACTTGTCAATAAAGAACAGTACGGAAGACGGAATTGGTGAACTGGTTAACATCATCACCCGGTGGGTTATTCAACAATCGATGTATTTTCTGCCCAGCGTCCTGCATTCTCTCCACATAGTGCGGCATTCTATCCTCAGAGACTGATGAGTTACCCGAGGAACGACCGAGTCTCGCAGCAATGACCAGTGAATTTGCTGTAAAATGCTACAGCATTTTATCCAACTCAGTGGACCCCCCAAAAAATAACACTATACACTGTATACCAACAACAACGGTGATGAGAACTAATGATCATAGAGGCAAGGGTCAACGTTAAACAAGTTGCTGTTCTCCTAGACTCTGGATCAGATGTCACCATTATTTCAAAAACTTCATTAAAACAAATCAACGGAAAACAAACTGTAGAGTATATCAAATAAAAAATATCTTTATATACCACCAATGGACAAATCAAGGTCAGTGAAACAATTATTTTACAACAAAGGATAGAAGAAATCCATAAAAATGTCAAATTTCTCTTCTTTTCTTTTTTTCCTTATTTTTTTTTCTTTATTAATTTTAAAAAATTTATTATTTTTTTGCTTTTTCTTCTTTTTTTATTTCTTATTTATTTATTTTTATTTGCTCCTTTTTTATTTACTTTTCATTTTTCTTTTTTCTTTATTTTTATTTATTTTCGTTTTTCTTAACTCTTTTCCCTTTACTCTTTTTTTATACTTTTCTTTTCATTTTACTTCTTTATTCTTCAGTCTTTGTTCTTTATTCTTTTCTTTTTTATTCGTTGTTCTTTATTTTTTCTGTATTATTTGTTATTTTCTCTTATTTTTTCTTCATTCTTTCTCTATTCTTTATTCTTTATTCTTTATTCTTTATCCTTTATTTATTTCTCTTTACTTTTCTTGTTTCTTTATTTTTTTCAAAGACAAAATCCTAAGATAAATTACCTCATTGAAATTCAATAGATTTCAGTGGCCTTTTTTGGTCCTCAGTGCTTCGGAGGAAACTTTTTTTTTCTACATTGTGAGTCTTACTTCACGACCACTAGACAGCGTTACGTAAGTATATTATTTGTCCTTTCCATAACTTATCTATGTATGAATTATCTAGAAAACTGACCAATATAATCTATGTATTATGTGCAATTTGTATAGCTCCCACATTAATATTTATGACAAACTTTTGCGCAAACGATTTTTATTTTTATTTAATTATCTGGATTTAATTGAATGTAAATAGGCTTTCAGAATAAAGTACAGATATATAACGAGATTTAACATGGGATATAAAATGCTTTTCGTCCAAAGTCGCTCACACCTGAGAGAAACACACCATAGTAAGTAAAAGGGAAATAATATAATGTTTCTTGGGTGACCCTCGAACCGGTACCGGTTCGCGGTCTGGGTGCTGGGGATCACGACTATCAGTGAACAAAGATAATTCAAGTTATGTAACCGAAAAACTTCAAAAAGACTTAAATTTTAAACCACTAAAATTAAAAATATATATGGAATAAATTAACGGAAAATGATCAGTTTTGTTGAAAAGGAAGAAAACGGTCCATTTTTTTTAAAAGCTCTAATCCAATGCTTGGACTTGAGCAGAAAGCTATTCAAAGAGAGAATTTCATTTATACGAATTATTTCTTAATGAAGTTAATGTTCATTCCAGTAAGCATTAAAATTTGTCTTATTTGTGAACATTTCTCTTGTAATTGATGAGAAAACCAATACAGTTTCTCTAGTAAACAAAGAAATTGATTTATTTCAACATTTTCTGTGATATATTTGAAACAGATAATCGGCAGTCTCTAGATTCGGATTAATTATTTTTTTAGAAGTGGAAAGTATTTTCCCAGAGTGTCACGTGGCAGCCTAAAATCACTCTAACCCCGAACCTCCTCTTGAAGGATGAAGTAAAATGTGTTTTGGAATCCCGCTCCTATGAAGATCATAGCCGTGGTAGCCAAGTGGTCTATTGTTTTGGAGATATCCCAGTTTTCGTGCAAAAATTATCGTGAAAATTTCATTCTTGAAAAAACACGTTTAAAAAATATACTTATAAGTTACTTAAAGTAAATATTAAAAAAACAACTTAAATTTCTCCAGTTTTATATGTTATTCCTTGTTCTTCCTCAATTTTTATATTTCTTTTTTTTTCGAATGGCCCTAAGTTTTCTTCTGCAGGTTTTTAGCTGGTGGTATTGAGTGACGTTTTGAATCTGCAATGCGCGCATTATCGAAGGTTTTTTGTCCCCGTACAGTATAATAGCCCGAAACAATACCCATTTCATTTAATATGGAAATTAATCCTTGGAAGCCATTATTAAACTGCACAACAGAAATATAAGCTTCTAAACGCAATGTTTGATGCTCAACGAAAACTTCTTTTGGTAATATCTGCCACAAAATTGCATTAAAACTTTCGTTCGGATTTTGAGTTTTGCCGTGTAAACATTTCTTTAAAAGATTTCTGTCACACAAATCCATATAAACTGGCTTTATCGTGTTAAAAATATTTCGTGGCAGTCCCAAGGATTTATCCTAATACACAATATTAGAAGCTTTAGCCCGTTGAAATTTACACCAACTTTCAGCTCAGACAGGGCACTGTCCATGTTTTGATGTATTGATGAGCAACAATGAAAGAAGGCAGCAATAACAGCAGACTGAATTTTGTCCAAGTTCCCAATATTGATTCGAATAACAATTCCATAGTAATTCTGTAGCTTATTAATTAAACCATCAGTCAATTTACCTTTCCACCCGAGTCCTTTATTTCTGCTTTTCAATTTTCGAAGCCTTGTTCCAACTCTTTTTTAATATGCCCAATACATTCTAGCTTCGTAACAGAATCTTTCCCGTAAATGTTCTTTACGGCATCAAATGCTTTGGAATCTCCATCCCCATAATAGTCAGTGTATCGTAACATTCTGTGATCTTCCGACCTCTCAAAAATGCGATAAGCCCCAACCGGTTCCACACTGGATGAAGATCCTTTATGATGATTAAATCGCAATTTCACATTTTGTTGCTCCGTCTTTGAATTGCATTTTCTACAAAACTGAGATAAAGTTTCAAAGTCAACAATTTTCCCAGTATCGACAGATATTGCACTAACACAACCATTTAGCGAAGAAAAACCACGACGCTGCCAGGTACCATCCACCGAAACACCACAATTTACACTCTCATGTATAGATTTTTTTAATTGCCTAATACCTTTTGCTGCGTCATTCATTATTTTTTCTCCAATGGAAGTAGAAGCACTGATGATTTTTTTTTCTTGTTGGCGGAATGCAAGCTTTGAGAGAAAGGGAGGTATATTCAAAGCAGCACAAAGTTTTCTTCCTGCTGAGACACCTCTACCAATCAATCTTAAGCCATAAACAAAACGAGTATTGAGTTCATTAATATTGTCTTTTTAGAAGTACAAAATTCCGATATGAAACTGCAATTTTTACAGTGCAAAGAAAGGTTTGAAGATAATCCAAACCTTGAATCTTCCACAAGATAAAGGCTTTCTGCTCTACACTTTTTAGTTGGGCAACACAATAAGGAAAAAATACCAATTAAAATTTCCAGATCAATCAACCTGTTTCCAGTTAAATGTTCTGTATTACTTTCATCATCATTTACCTGATAACAATGCTGCAGCTTCAGTGAACTGGCCACAGTCAATTTCTTCTTCCTTGCATGAAGCAATTTCATTGTATGTATTTTGGTTTCCATTAAACTTTCTTTTACGGGACGATGTGAACGACATTTACCCATGATTTCAAGTAAAATAAATTTAAGATTAAATTAAAATAATTTAAGTTCTAAAAATAAAGCAAAATATAGAAATAACAGAATTAAGATAGGCGTTGTAAATCTAACGTCGAATGTAAACAAACACGGAATAGTGATAGTCTTAAAATAGCGTTGCCAATCGTTTGCAACAAAATTGTTTGAAATAATTATTAGCAAACTGTGGCTTAGTAAACAGATAATTAAAATTTTGGTTTTTGAAATTCCATTTTAGGGAAATAATAATTAAAACTTCATATGTCATAATAATTAAAACTTCATCTCACTTCCGGTCCAGATGACATTACTTCCGGTTTCGTTTTCAACTACTATGACTTATTAAAATTGCTATATCTAGAGTTCTAATTTACGTAAAATTAAAATAAAGACTGTTTGGAATCTTAAAGGTTGGGGCTTTGTCTTACAATCAAAAATTCGACATTTTTGACAAAAAACACTTTTTTAACCTAGTCGGATACCTTAATGTGTCATTCTTCATTTTTGTTCGTTCAAAAATACTAGGTCCGTCGACAGTAGTTCTCTTGTTGCTCTCTAGTGCGACGTTAATAAACGCTCACTCACTGTATCCTATTTATTTTGAATGTCGATCAATGATTTTAAATGAGCAAATATAAGTTATGAGTTTTGAGAGAGAAACATGCCTCTTTCGAGCAAAAAATCATACAACGGCATCTTTGGAATTGCAGATATGAGTTAAAATGTGAAAATACAGTTTGAAGTGTCCGTGCCATACAGCTGCAAAATCGGTATCTTTATATGTTATCGGTATCTTTATATGTTATCGGCTTTATATGAAATCGGTATCATCACACGTTCCTATGCACACGGGCATCCTAAAAATATTGCAGGGTCTGTTTCAAGCTTGAAATCCGCAAATCTAAAATAATCCGTAAACAGTGTGATCATCTTGTATATTTTATTTATTTCTGATAATAAATTTTAATTCCTATTCTAATTCTGGTAAAAATTACTGTTGTGAGTGGCAACAGTTTTGTTTTGTGTGCCAAAGAATAATAAACGAATGGAACTTGTAAAGGACGCTTTTGTATTAGATGTATTATTTAATTCTGTTTAATGCTTAATTGTTTAATTTATTCTGACATCACCCCTATAGCCAATTTCCGTGAGAAAAACACCATTCCGCCCACGAGCCGGAACCCCGACTGAAAATCGAAGAATAAAAGAGACCTCCCCTCAAAGAAGTGAAAACAGTCCGTTTGAAACACTAGAAGCTGGGTTGTGTTTACCTACTTACAAATATCATATTCTACAGTATTGAAATAATCAAGAGTAGTCAGGCTATCATTCATTTTGACAAACATCACAGTTACCTATAATGATGGAATCTGTGAGGTTTTTATAGTAGACCCGTGAGGAGGAGATGGTAACGGACGGAGAAAACAGTTTCCTGAAAGGCGTTGCATTTTGACCCACTGTTGAAAGGAAATACGAACGGAGAAAATAGCTCCCGAAGGAGAATCTGTGTTGCGTTTGAAAAGAAAAAGAAGAAGAAATTATAGTCTATAAAAAAATTAAAAAACACGCTTTTATAGTGAATCGAACTAAAGAGTAAGAAGTTATTCTTGATATAAGAATAAAATGATTATCGAGAAAATTAATGTCGTTGGGGTAAAAGCTCGTGGAAGGGAGGTGCTCTATATTAATCGTTGTAATTTCTTACTAGTTCTATTCCGAAATTCTGAGTTAGTGTAAAATGTTGTGCATCATTTCTCAAACTCTGGGGCGTGCCCTTCTAGGGGATGTGTGATAACTCCACGGCAGAGGTCCGAGCATATTGAAAATAAAAGATTTAAAAAAATTAATTTACTGAAATAAAGTAAAACACAAAATGCTTTCTGACATAATAAAAAAACACATTTACATTGATTTTATTTATTTATATCATATGGGGATAATACGTCATCGAAAATAAAAGCTTCAACACGTTTATTAGCTATTTTTATCCTGAGAGTATAACCAAAAAAAGAATTTTTTTTTATTTGCTGCAATCCCACACGATGAGAGATTTTTGTATTATGTTTTCTTTCTAAACCCAAAATACTACTCATTTAGGAAAAAAAACCCTGACCCAGAATTGAAAAAAAATTCTAAGATGATAAAAAAACCATCATTGTTGTTATTATTATTGAAAAACTATACGTTTGCTGTGGGAAGAAAAAGAAGACTTTTTATTAACTTTTAACCCAGCCAATAGAATACGTTTGCTGATCATCTGATTGACCTGCAAATTATTGGTATGGTTAGTTCCATCCCCTCTCTTATGTGTTTGTTTTCATTTGCGGAAGTTGTAAATAATGTATTTCTGTTGCGCTTTCTTCCATGTAAAAGAGTCCTGTGATATTTGAGAAAGCGCAGAGAAAACTTTGACGGATTATTGACCAAGATTTATTTTTATGAGTATTCTCAAATGTATAAAGCATAATGAAAAACTTTTAACATCATTCTTTTTAGAACTTAATGGCCAAGTTGACCGTACATTAGACTCGGTCAACACAGATTCACTGCTTTTCACACTCCAACACAAACAATAATAAATTACTTTTTTAAGCACTCGAGGGTAGAGGTTTGGAGGTTCAATGCTTAGTAAAAAATTCCATAGTTCATTATTTCAAAGATGTATATAACCCAGATTAGCGAGTTAAGTAAAAGTCTTGATGACTCCCAAGTAGATCATGTGCGAGTTACTAAATACATTTTCTAAGTGTGTTTCTCAACAAACCAGTTTTAAATAACCTGGTAGAATTATTAAAATGGTACTTTGGTCAGATAAAAGTTACAAAAATGCGGATTGTCACAACAGATCAGTGGCAGGTGATTAGTAATTGTGTGTTATTAGTGTTCGATTGATAATGATTAGTTCTTGTTATTAACAATGTTCTATTACTAATACTTTTTATAATTTAGAATTGATATGTACGTTAAAAGGATCACTCAATGAGGAGTAATAATGTTGATATGCTCAATTCTGTCTACCTTGAATATTGTTATAGACTTGTTTGTTTAAATTTTGGTTAAAATAGATATTGTGCAAAGGATATTTTATTCGCAAAGTTGTGCACTTAATTTATTGATATAAACATGTTGTTAACGTAATAGTTAGAATAAGTATTGTGACATAGGAGTAATTTAAATGCTGTAGTATACCTTCTTATTAGCAATGCTGGTACATCACGAAGACAAGTGTGTTTTTTTTATGCAGGGAATTTGAAAAAGGTAGAATAGATGTGGGAGTTGAAGAAAGAGCGTTTTCGGGGGGTTGGAGGTATTGGACCACCTTCCTTAAATTCTCGACCTTGTACAAAAAGCGATGTCCATCTCTTCCGATCTTTAAAAAACACTTGGATGGTCAGAATTTCAGAAGCGATGCTGAGGTTTAACAAGCCATCTTAATGTTATTGTATAACATTGACACTGATTTCTACGGTACTGGATTGAATGGTTTAGTGTACCAAGGGAGCAAATGCTTCGATAAGTTTGGTTTCTATGTACATAAGCATAATGCACTGGTTCCTTCCTCTACATTTCATACATTTTTTATTTTCTGGATAAATGCTTACTCCGCATTGGCTCTTCTTACCTTACTTTTTAAAACCCCTACTTAATATAATGCAAACTATGTGGCGGAGAGGCACCGCATAGAAAAAGTTGCACTTAAATAATATGTCAATTATTTACGAAATTTATGAGAAAGTTTTTAAAATGAAAATCATTAAGTTATGAGAAAGAAATAAAATTCCACATGGAGACATTTTAAAATCATTTAATTTCTCATTATATACATGGAGAAATTTTCAAAATGCACCTACATAATTCACTGCTGCTCGTCGTAATCTAAAGCGTGCAATTTCCTGTGATGAATTAGTTCAAAATGGCTTTCGTCACTTGAAGATACAGTTTCAATTGATTTATTATTAGCACCAAAAAGTAAGTGATAAGTGTTTGGGACGACGGTCGGTTGGTCAGTTGCTTGTAAACATCACTTTAACCAGATATGCATGACTGAAGCTCTTTTTGAAATTTCAAAATCCTTTCGGAATCGGTATCTATTTTAAGAAAATGTTTTTCCGATTTCTTGGAAAGCTGGATCTCTGCTAATATTTAATCCACCGTCAAATAATCCACTTCTTCTCTTGTCTCTCTTCATAATCTATCAAATTATTGATAATGTCACTGTCTTCAATCAAGTACAAGCTTCTAGTGCGTTGACAGAAGGCAATTGAACATGCATTGTTCAGAGACTGTTTATAAACAATGAACATGTTTCTTAAAATATATTGTTACGAATTTTGTGTAAAATAATGTAAATAATTTGTATTTGGATGTGCAAGCTTTTATATTACACAATGCTATATGTTTATTTCATGATAAAATTGTAATATTCACAAGCAACGCCGTCCCTTACGTTATAATGGCGATTCAATGAGAACAAGGCGAAATATTGGCGATAGAGCCAAGTTGGCATCATTTTTGGCAACCAGGTTGGAGACCAATTTGGCGACTTTGGCGACCGATTTGGCGACCATGTTGGCGAGCTCGGGACCTGGATTCTTCTAGAAATTAGTAGAGAAATCCACTAATTTCACGATCTGTGGCGCGAGCGCATGTTTCCAGAAATTTCGGCCCCTGCTATAAATAGAGTGATACTCGCCGCAAGAGTCCATCTGATTTCAACCAGCGAGTAGTGAGCATTGTTTTGATTAGCGATTAGTAGACTTGCCTTGAACTTGATAAGCTCGGCTGTGCTTGTGAATAGTCATTTACATACGTGTATTTTAGACACTGCTTATTGTGTCTGAGCGCTGTTGAAGGTGTGAAATTCTTCTCTTATTTATTCTGCGAATTTTGCTGCTGAATCCTGTATTTCAAGGATTGGTTTTCGTCAATAAATACTCATCGCTCTTGAAGAATTGCCTTGTTATTTAACGACTCATTTTGCATAAAATCCTCGAACCCCGATCTACGTAACAATATATAGATAGTATACATTGATAGGAAACTTTACAGTGGTGCCAAAGACGCTGAAATTCATACACCGCATAAAAAAATGGTACAAAAATAGAATCAAATAAAAAAATAAGTGGTACAAAAAGAAAAATCGCATAAAAAAGGACGCACAAAAACATGCTTTGCTGTACTGCATCATATAAGAGCATCTTTATAACACAGAAAACGTAAATATCTCTGTAATGAGAGCCAATCAGATTTTTTCAATGTGATATTCATCTTCAGTACGTAAAATTCATACAGGAGTGAGTACATTCAATCAAGAAACAATTTCATGGATAGCAAGTAAATTCATGTGCTACGGTTAAAAAAATTATGCTCTGGTACCAAGTAGTACTTCAAGCTTAGATCAAAGCATCGAGGGTAAGTCAACAGACGTAAATACACCTGATAATTTGAAGTTCATTTATTACGATTATCTTTCTTATAAATGTGGTGTTTCCTTTGAAAGTGAAGTTTCGCATAACCAAAAATTTTACTATCAATCATTTTAAAATTCAGAAAATTAAATATTTTGTATAAATTTCCTTACAAGTTAATTCTCACAGTATGAAGAGAGTATTTTGTTGCAAAGAGCTACATAGAAAGTTTTTAGAATTACATCCTTTAAATAAGATTTAAACGGCTTTTTCATAGAGGTATATTTATCTAGCATCTTAAACTATTTCAGAATAATTTGAATAGTAAATCAGTAGGAATATCCTGTAATCCAAAAATTAAATAATATTCCTAAAACATTTCTATAAATTCACAAAATGTAAAAAGAAATATCCATTGAAACACCATTGTGAGAACTACAACAAGAAAATAATCGTATAGTATTTGTCCGTACTCAAAGAATAGTCGGACGTGTTAAAAAAAACAGTGTACTGGCAATTTCAGCAGAAGCGGCGATGATTCATGCCATGATATGCTCCACTGTAGCCACAAGCGTCTCATATACATGTAATCTTAGATGAAGCAATTTCTTTGTCCGTCAGTAAAAACCAATGATACTCAACGAGTCGACCGCGGGCAGCATGTGGCCCACCGGCCTTTTCTAAGTGGCACAGACATGGCCCGTAGCATTAAGAAATTCCATTATTTTAGAACAATGTACTAAAAAATTTACGGGAAATTCTATCAATCAGCAATTAAATCTATAAATTTGCTTTTTTTAAAGGTGGGGTGTAAACAAAAGTCATGGATGAAAGGAAATCGAAACTATCCCGAAACTGGGTAGAAAATTTATAAAAATAAATATTTGTTTTGGTGTGATTGATAGAAAGTTAATATAGTATTAAAATAAAAGCCAAAAATGAGTTTAAATATTTTAATCGATTTTGCTTTGTTCTCCTTTTCATTACCCTCATGTTGCTTCCCGCGTGAATTATCTATCAAACGTGTGCATCCCGCTTGAAAAACCTATCATGTGCATGTGGCCCGGTGGGGAAAAAAAAGGTTGAGTATCCTGTGCTATGACCTACGCGGGCGCAACTTCGAATAATTCCTGAGAAAATTATCTGTTGCATTTCTGAAGTCAAGATGGCATACATTGTTCGTACTGTAAGCATGCTTTACGTGTAATAAATGTATTTCTTACCTTTCATTCCCCTCGACATCGCCCCATTCATAACTGATTTTGCGAATTACTACGAACGCTGGGTTTGTGATTCTATGTTTTACGGCAATTTGTCGTCACCATGCTGCCTACTATCACTCCAATGAATTTGACAGTCAAATTCGGCAACAGCCTGTATAACACCAACTTAATGCGTTATAAACAAACAGATATTTGTATATGTAATAAAATACAGGATATCCTTTGAAATAAGCAAAAATGAACAGAAAATTTATAAAACGCCTCACACACAATAAGCTGACGTAGGATTTATTGCTTGTATGTATGTTGTACAATTCTGTGAAGTTAAAACTTTTAGTAAAATTTGCATTAAGTCCGCTTCTGTAGTAATAAAACGCTTAAAAACGCATGTTTGAAAGTCAGTTTAGATTTTTACGTAAATGGATTGCACCGCGATGTTTTAAGGCATGGCCCAACTGGGCCTGAGTTCAGGGCCCCAACAAGAGGCCTCGTCTACTTCTCATCTTG
Source organism: Trichonephila clavata (assembly GCA_019973975.1). Classification (NCBI taxonomy): domain Eukaryota; kingdom Metazoa; phylum Arthropoda; class Arachnida; order Araneae; family Nephilidae; genus Trichonephila; species Trichonephila clavata. The sequence goes on from BMAO01013437.1 coordinate 13,478, forward strand.
GCCTAAATAGGATCATGATCTGAATAATTTTAATCGACAAATGTTATTCCTCGACTTGTTGTCCTAAAGGTTGGAAATTTTGAACTATATATACGAACTGGCAAGAGTAACGAGACTGCATTACATTACTATACAGCGTGTCCAGCCTTAAAGTGACCCAATAGCTAATTCCCGAAACGTTCGGTTTAGATATGCAGTTCCAATTTCAAAAATGTTTTAAAAAAGGTATATTTACGTGCTTTCCGAACCAAAAAATCCATTTACAAAAAAATTACAAAAATTAAATTTTTGTACGGTCTCCCGGTCCTATCACTTGTATTTAGGAAAAGATGCAGTACACAAAAACAAAGTAAACAAAAAAATTTCATTTTATCACGATAAAAACTGACCGAGTTATGCCTACATAAATTTGAAGCATCTGAGTTGCTCAGAAAAGGGGGTTGTATATAAATTGAGTTTAGATAACAGTAATTCACTATCTACAGAAAGTGCAAAAGAAGAACAACATAGTAATATTGAAACATCGTGGTAAACATCATAGATTGACAATTTGTATTGCTGTGTATGGCAAATAATAAAAATTAAATTACAGAAATACAATTTGTACCGAAAGGATTAAAAAACAGCTTGTTTTAACAAATAGCAGCAAAATAATACAGGATTTGCCGTTCAAATTATAGCATAATGTGGAATAATGTGCTAACCATAAATCAGGGACTTTATTATATAATAATGACCAAATTAAATTAAAAAACGGTGAAGGCACGAGGCAAGAGAATACGTCTATGACAACTCCCAGTTTTATACAAGCGTTGAACAGCACTTATTTGTATAAAACTTACGGGCATCTGTACAATAAGATGGATGTCGTCGAGTGGGAAATGTAATGGCATAAAGTCTTGTCGCCTCTCTCTTATTTCGATTGCACTGCCCATAAAACACTACCATTGCATACAGTCGTATTAGAATACGACAGTCTGCAATTGCAAGCGACTACACAAAAGAATTTTAACGTTCATCATGATCAGCAAAAACGCAGCAAATCAGACTGAAGCCGCAGCGTATAAGTCTATTTTTTGGAACTACTTTTAAGAAGAGTCAGTAGGGTAAAAATCATGAAATGATTGATTTTGAGTTTTTGATAATTCTGAAATCTGTATTTCATTACCTTTCTAGGGATATAACATTTATGTCATATTTTCAATTAGAACTAAGTCAAAATGACTTTTAAAAAATCATCAACTGGCGGGCCACGCCCCCTTTTGACAGATATTTGCCTTTTAAATATCCTGAAACAATTGCAAAACCTTCTTTTTGTTTATTCAAACGCAATTAACTTTAGATAACAGTTGACTGTTCGATTAACTGTATTAGTTTGGTGGCGGAATTCCGAGTTACAACATGTTTCCAAGTGTTTTAAAGTATTATTTCTTAGTATTTAGAAATTCTTTTCTTTCACAAGGTATAATTTTTTTCAAAACTACTATTTTCATAATTTAAATTCTTAAAATTATGTTTAAAAAAATAAAAAATTTCTAAATTTACTGTATGTGACAAAAAAAAGCTGCAAATTTACATTATATATTCCTTATGAATTCTTGTGGATACTGAAGTGATATTTTGAAAATATTACAAAAAAAAATAACATTTAGCTAAGAGCACATGTGTCAAAAAACAAACAATTTTGAATAAATTCAGTGATGAAAAATAAAAGTCTGTTTTAAAAAAAACTAAATTTTTTTGAAAAAAATATCACTTCAGTATAAATATAAATGTTACTTTACTGTACAGACAAGTTTTTAAACTTAAATATTCAAAAGTTTCTGAATGAATTGTACATACAAAAATTCAGATGTGTAATACCATTTGTCGTTGCAAGAAGCTGGTTAAATACATAAAAATACCTAAATATCATGTTTAAAAACATAAAAACAGTTTTATTTTTGCTGTTTAAGAAATCATGTGTACAGTTTAGAGAAACTTTTGAAATTTAAGTCTTATAAACTTATGTTTGCATGTGAACACACAAAACACATATGAAAACTTTCGAAATGACGTAAAATCATGTTTTTTCAAATGCACACCAAAACAATATAGATAAACTTTTTCCCATTATATTTATGATGATATATGCTCTACTTTGATATTTGTAATAAATAAATGCTACAAATTCTTCTAAAATTTATAGAGACTTTGTGATAATAGATGTAAATTTTACAAAATATCTCGTTAAACAAAAACTGAAAAATGTTATGTATGTATTTTCTGAGAATTTGAAAACATTTTTGATGTTTTTTTTACTTAAAATATATTGACTTGATGCTAATGTTGAATAAAATGTGGCAAATACATGTTGGAATTCATAATTTTTGTGATGAAGTGACATTTCATGTTAAAAATGCATTTTTCAAAAAGTTTGTTTATAAAAATTTATGTTCTTTTTCTCGGAAAATAATGAAAGAATGCTCCTAAAATTTCAATAAAACATAACTCAAATGTATACTGAACATAACAATGTACACTAAAGTGAGCCTTTATAAATTTTCCCAAAATATTTTAACATACAGCATTTATCGTGGGGAAAAAATGAAAATTTTCAAGAAATTCATAGTAATATTTTTATGTTGCATGGTGTTGAAAAAACTTAAGAATATATTTGAAATATCTCACTTCAGCATGAATATTAAAGTCTAATGAATATTCAGACTAAATCAGAAGTCTTAATATTTAACAGTTTCTGAGAAAAAGTACACATATATATGTGATGATTTGAGATGATTTTTGCGTTGCCTGTAAAGCTTGTTATACACATAAAATTACATAAATTTCATGTTTAAAAACATAAAAAAAGTTTTCTTGTTGTTTTGGATATCATTTATGTAATATTTAAAGAAACTTTTTAATTCTGATACTTTAAGAGATTGTGTTTACATGTGAATATACAAAGCACTAATGAAACTTATCGAAATGTCATATATTCATGTCTTATAAAGATTATATTTTTTAATTTGTGTCTTCTTTTTCTATAAATTTATTGTATGCATGAACTAGAAATTTTTATTTTATATTTCATATATATTGTGTATACTGAAGTGAAATTTTTGAGATATTCTTCAGACATATAGCTAAAAAGCAGATGCCGTAACATAGAAAAGGAAAATTTTTATAAAATTCATTATACTACTGTGTAAAAATTACATTTTATAAACAGGCTGATCAATTTTTTTTTAAAATTTCACTTCTGTATAAAGATAAATGTTTATTTAATGCACACACAAATTTTTAAGCTTTGTGTTCAATAGTTTCTTAGTAAAAGTTACATAAATATATCCCAAAATGCAATGCCCTTTTTCCTTGCACAAAACTTGTTACATACCAAAAAGTACACAAATTTCACATTTAAAAACATAAAATCAGTTTTCTTGTTGCTGTTTTGGATACCATTTATGTAATATTTTAAGAATCTTTTTAATTCTGATACTTTAAGAAATTGTGTTTACATGTGAATTTATAAAACACTAATGAAACTTTTCGAAATGTCGTATAATGATGTATTACCAAAGTCATATTTTCATGCATTGAAACATTTTCACATGGTATTTATGATGATTTATAATCAACTTGGATGACAATAATGTATCAGAACAGAAAATTCTTCAAAAATTGATGCATAATTTGAGAAAAATGATGCAAACGCTATAAAATATCTCGATAGATTAAAAGTGAAAAATGCTATACATGTATTTTCTGAGAAATCTAAGTAAAAGAAATAAGTAAAAAGTCTTTAAAGTTATTGAGAATAAGCTAATATTTAAAAAAAATAGTGCAAATATACAGATTGTAATTCATAATTTTTTTGATGAAGTGACATTTTATAATAAAAATGCAATTATCTCAAAACGGTGTTTTTAAAAATGCGTGTAACATTTTCTCAGAACCTATTTAACAGAAGCACTTGCAATCTTCACTGAATATTACTGATATGTTAATATATATACTGAAGTGAACTTTTATTAATATACCGATAATATTTTTGTAAAAGTCAGTTATCGTGAAAAAAATGACATTTTTCAAAAAATTCATAGTGATACATTACGATGAAAGTTTTTGAAAAAACTGAACAATATATTTGAAAAAGCTCATTTCAGTTTAAATGAAAAAGTCTAATTAATATACAGAAAAAAATTTAAGTCTGTACATTTAATATTTTATGAGAAAAAGGCACATAAAAATGCTCAATTTAACATTAGCGGGATAGGGGGTACCGACTTACCTTAAAATAAATTTCTAACGTTTAAATTTTTCTAAAAAGAAATAAATTATAGTATTGAAATCTTAGATATAAAAAAGTTTTAAGTAATTCGATAGAAACCAATAAAAAAATGACCGATACACCACTATTATCAGAAGCATATACTAAATAAATAACAAAGAGTTCTTGTAAGGGGAGGTAAAAGTTTTGGGGGATCAGATTGTAAAGACCTCGGCGGCTATTGTTGGTTGCCGATATGCGTAAAAACATATATGTGATGTATACGGAAAAGTTTTTCTTAACCCAACTCTTACTACTTAAAGAAGAGCAAACTGGTTTCCGTAACGTCTGTTGTATTAAGGATAATTTTTGTGTGTGTGTGTGTTTTGTTTTTCTTAACATTTTGATCCAAATACTACCCTGAGAGAGAGTGAGAGTAATATTTAGGTCGGCCTATAAAGTTGTATGCACGAGGCCTATTGGTGCCACAATTTTGAACCACGATAAGGTGAGGAGAGGGACACCCCATCCAAATTTTAAAAAAGTAAATAGACTTGAATCGAAGAATTTTGATTATTTTTGTATGAAAATATTCAGGTACTGCCAAAATTTGTTGGTTCAAAAAAATTTTTTAATTGATGTGACATTATTTTGTTACTTGTTCGTATATTTCGATTTGAGAAATCAAAACATATAACAGATGTAAGAATCGGTATACCCTTATATCAATTTTGGAATAGGTTTACTTTTATAATGGTGAGATGTTGTACGTTACTCATAAAAAACGTTTCTGAACGTTATATAAATAATTATAGATTATAAACATGCTTCATGTTTCTAAATAACTATCGATATTCAGTTCCCTTGAAAATAAGTTTGATAATTTACATGTGCGACACAGAAAAAGTCTTTTAAAATGTGTGTGTGTGGTGTGTGTGTGTGTGTGTGTGTGTGTGTGTGTGGTGTGTGTGTGTGTGTGTGTGTGTGTGTGTGTGTGTGTGTGGTGTGTGTGTGTGTGTGTGTGTGTGTGTGTGTGTGTGTGTGTGTGTGTGTGTGAGGAGAGAGAGAGAGAGAGAGAGAGAGAAAAGAGTACCTAATAAAACCATCACACACTACATGTCAATAGAGAACAGTACGGAAGATGGAATTGGTGAACTGGTTAACATCATCACCCGGTGGGTCATTCAACAATCGATGTATTTTCTGCCCAGCGTCCTGCATTCTCTCCACATAGTGCGGCATTCTATCCTCAGAGACTGATGAGTTACCCGAGGAACGACCGAGTCTCGCAGCAATGACCAGTGAATTTGCTGCTAAATGATCCAGCATTTTATCCAACTCAGTGGACTTCCCAAAAAATAACACTATACACTGTATACCAACAACGGTGATGAGAACTAATGATCATAGAGGCAAGCGTCAACGTTAAACAAGTTGCTGTTTTCCTAGACTCTGGATCAGATGTCACCATTATTTCAAAAACTTCATTAAAACAAATCAACGGAAAACAAACTGTAGAGTATATCAAATAAAAAATATCTTTATATACCATCAATGGACAAATCAAGGTCAGTGAAACAATTATTTTATAACTAAGGATAGAAGAAATCCAAAAAAATGTCAAAAATTTCTCTTCTTTTCTTTTTTCCATATTTTTTTTCTTTATTAATTTTATATATATATATATTTATATATTATTTTTTTGCTTTTTCTTCTTTTTTTATTTCTTATTTATTTATTTTTATTTGCTTCTTTTTTATTTACTTTTAATTTTTCTTTTTTATTTATTTTTATTTATTTTCGTTTTTCTTAATTCTTTTCCCTTTACTCTTTTTTTATTTTATTTTCATTTTACTTCTTTATTCTTAAGTTTTTGTTCTTTATTCTTTTCTTTTTTATTCGTTGTTCTTTATTTTTTCTGTATTATTTGTTATTTTCTCTTATTTTTTCTTCATTCTTTCTCTATTCTTTATTCCTTTTCCTTTATCCTTTATTTATTTCTCTTTACTTTTCTTGTTTCTTTATTCTTTCTCCACGATCCATATGCCAGATTGAAAATTATCAAAGACAAAATCCTAAGATAAATTACCTCATTGAAATTCAATAGATTTCAGTGGCCTTTTTTGGTCCTCAGTGCTTCGGAGGAAACTTTTTTTCTACATTGTGAGTCTTACTTCACGACTACTAGACAGCGTTACGTAAGTATATTATTTGTCCTTTCCATAACTTATCTATGCATGAATTATCTAGAAAACTGACCAATATAATCTATGTATTATGTGCAATTTGTATAGCTCCTACATTAATATTTATGACAAATTTTTGCGCAAACAATTTTTATTTTTACTTAATTATCTGGATTTAATTGAATGTAAATAGGCTTTCAGAATAAAGTACAGATATATAACGGGATTTAACATGGGATATAAAATGCTTTTCGTCCAAAGTCGCTCACACCTGAGAGAAACACACCATAGTAAGTAAAATGGAAATAATATAATGTTTCTTGGGTGACCCTCGAACTGGTACCACCGGTTCGCGGTCTGGGTGCTGGGGATCACAACTATCAGTGAACAAAGATAACTCAAGTTATGTAACCGAAAAACTTCAAAAAGACTTAAATTTTAAACCACTAAAATAAAAAATATATATGGAATAAATTAACGGAAAATGATCAGTTTTGTTGAAAAGGAAGAAAACGGTCCATTTGGTTTAAAAGCTCTAATCCAATGCTTGGACTTGAGCAGAAAGCTATTCAAAGAGAGAATTTCATTTATACGAATTATTTCTTAATGAAGTTAATGTTCATTCCAGTAAGCATTAAAATTTGTCATGTTTGTGAACATTTCTCTTGTAATTGATGAGAAAACCAATACATTTTCTCTAGTAAACAAAGAAATTGATTTATTTCAACATTTTCTGCGATATATTTGAAACAGATAATCGGCAGTCTCTAGATTCGGATTAATTATTTTTTAGAAGTGGAAAGTATTTTTCCCAGAGTGTCACGTGGCAGCCTAAAATCACTCTAACCCCGAACCTCCTCTTGAAGGATGAAGTAAAATGTGTTTTGGAATCCCGCTGCTATGAAGATCATAGCCGTGGTAGCCAAGTGGTCTAGGCATCGGATCATGGTTATCGTATCATGAGTTCGATTCCAGTACTACTGAAGACCAGCTGTGTAGTGGAGCCATGCACACGTTAAATCTGTCGAGAGCTCAAACATCCTCCCGTTAATGTGGTGTGGTAGTTAGGAGAGAGGGGTGCCAGCCCAGGTGTCGTCCGCGTCACTTAAACATGGTTCAAAATTACGCGGACCGTCGCCAAAAGCCCTCGTATATATAGCTGAACAGTATGACGTTAATATTCCCTCACTCACTCACCCTATGAAGATCATGTACAATTTCCTTTGAAAGGAACTTCGTTTTTGACCGAAGGAATGTTTAAGCATTTGTATTTATGTATCCCATTCATGCAGTAGCCTAGTAATTAACGTCGCGAACTCTAAACTGGCGTGTCATGAGCTCTAGTGTCACTGAAGTGTACGTGTAGAGGAGCTGATGCACGTTAAACATGACAAATCTCAGTCTACCCATTAGCGTGGTGTGAATGTTTGAAGAGGTTAAGGCACCCGACTAGGTTCGAAGACCAATTTTTCAAAAATTGATTATCAGAAGAAGTTTATTGTTTTAAAGAACATAAATAGGCTTAAAGAGTTATAATTATGAAATAAATACCATGCATCACCTTTGTTTTTGAAAAAAAAATTATTTTTTAAAGAATTTCAATTTTAGGAAAAACAGCGTAAAAAATATATATTGGACATAATGTAATTTTAATTGCATTGATACATTTATTGATCCACCTGAAGTGTCGCAAACCGCAGGTTAAAAAATATTTTCAAAAATAAATATTTAATAAGCATTCGAACTTCACGTTAATGATTTTTCGTTAAAATTACTCTATATTCTAAGCTAAAAAGGACTATTAAATGTGATTAAATGTAAGTATCTTAAAACCTGCGGTTTGCTACACTCTCAAGGGCTTATAACATAAATGTTGCAAATTTCATTGAATTTTATATAATTGTTTTGGAGATATCCCAGCTTTCGTGCAAAAATTATCGTGAAAATTTCATTCTTCAAAAAACACATTTAAAAAATATACTTATAAGTTATATAAAGTAAATATTAAAAAAACAACTTAAAATTCTCCAGTTTCATATTTTATTCCTTGTTCTTCCTCAATTTTTATATTTCTTTTTTTTCGAATGGCCCTAAGTTTTCTTCTGCAGGTTTTTGTGTTGGCAGTGAGTGACGTTTTGAATCTGCAATGCGCTCATTATCGAAGGTTTTTTGTCCCCGTACAGTATAATAGCCCGAAACAATACCCATTTCATTTAATATGGAAATTAATCCCTGGAAGCCATTATTAAACTGCATAACAGAAATATAAGCTCCTAAACGTAATGTTTGATGCTCAACGAAAACTTCTTTTGGTAATATCTGCCACAAAATTGCATTAAAACTTTCGTTCAGATTTTGACTTTTGCCGTGTAAACATTTCTTTAAAAGATTTCTGTCACACAAATCCATATAAACTGGCTTTATAGTGTTAACAATATTTCGTGGCAGTTAGCCCGTTGAAATTTACACCAACTTTCAGCTCCGACAGGGCACTGTCCATGTTTTGGCTGATGTATTGATGAGCAACAATGAAAGAAGGCAGCAATAACAGCAGACTGCATTTTGTTCAAGTTCCCAATATTGCTTCGAATAGCAATTCCATAGTAATTCTGTAGCTTATTAATTAAACCATCAGTCAATTTACCTTTCCACCCGAGTCCTTTATTTCTGCTTTTCAATTTTCGAAGCCTTGTTCCAACTCTTTTTTGAATATGCCCAATTTATTCTAGCTTCGTAACAGAATCTTTCCCATAAATGTTCTTTACGGCATCAAAAGCTTTGGAATCTCCATCCCCATAATAGTCAGTGTATCGTAACATTCTGTGATCTTCCGACCTCTCAAAAATGCGATAAGCCCCAACCGGTTCCACACTGGATGAAGATCCTTTATGATGATTAAATCGCAATTTCACATTTTGTTGCTCCGTCTTTGAATTGCATTTTCTACAAAACTGAGATAAAGTTTCAAAGTCAACAATTTTCCCAGTATCGACAGATATTGCACTAACACAACCATTTAGCGAGGAAAAACCACGACGCTGCCAGGTACCATCCACCGAAACACCACAATTTACAGTATCATGTATAGATTTTTTTAATTGCCTAATACCTTTTGCTGCGTCATTCATTATTTTTTCTCCAATGGAAGTAGAAGCACTGATGAGTTTTTTTCTTGTTGGCGGAATGCAAGCTTTGAGAGAAAGGGAGGTAGATTCAAAACAGCACAAAGTTTTCTTCCTGCTGAGACACCTCTACCAATCAATCTTAAGCCATAAACAAAACGAGTATTGAGTTCATTCATTTTGTCTTTTAGAAGTTCAAAATGCGATATGAAACTGCAATTTTTACAGTGCAAAGAAAAGTTTGAAGATAATCCAACCTTGAATCTTCCACAAGATAAAGGCTTCCTGCTGTACACTTTTTAGTTGGGCAACACAATAAGGAAAAATACCAATTAAAATTTCCAGATCAATCAACCTGTTTCCAGTTAAATGTTCTGTATTACTTTCATCATCATTTACCTGATAACAATGCTGCAGCTTCAGTGAACTGGCGGTCATAATTTCTCTTCCTTGCATGAAGCAATTTCATGTATGTATTTTGGTTTCCATGAAACTTTCTTTTACGGGGACGATGTGAACGAATTTACCCACGATTTCAGGTAAAATAAATTTAAGATTAAATTAAAATAATTTAAGTTTTAAAAATAAAGCAAAATATAGAAAAACAGAATTAAGATAGGCGTTGTAAATCTAACGTCGAATGTAAACAAACACGGAATAGTGATAGTCTTAAAATAGCGTTGCCAATCGTTTGCAACAAAATTGTTTGAAATAATTATTAGCAAACTGTGGCTTAGTAAACAGATAATTAAAATTT
>BMAO01013438.1:0-24721 GCA_019973975.1 Trichonephila clavata
ATTACAACACAGCTAGGGGTCCTATGAGGACATAAATTGTGGGTTTTTGTTTAATTTTCGGGCAAGTTCATTTTTGGGTTTCCGTGCGCCAGATCGGGAAACTGACCACTGTGCGACGTGACACTACTGAGAGGGAAGACCACCGTATCCGGCGTACGGCTGGAGCGCATCGCGCTGCGTCTGCAGCAGAAAGTCCAGCTGTAGTTGGTACGCTAGTGACACAACGAACTGTTAAGAATCGATTACTTCAAGATTAGCTCCGTGTGAATGTGATAAAGTATTAATTTTGATAGCAGCAGTAAAGGATCTAAAACTGTACAGAAAAAAAAGTATCACGTGGCTATTTGTTACTCCAGTATTATGATATCCTTGAAATTCAAGGAATTGAAAAATTAATCGTGCCGTAACAGATGCAAACCATATTAGTTCTCCCCTAGAAATAGTTATATGTTTAAATATAACTATTTCTGCATTATATTAAATTATTTTCCTTTCTGTTTAACTAATATTAGCAATATGAGCAATAATAAATTACATCGTCAACTTATACTGATTATTTATCAATTAATCATCCGCAACAGGTATAAAATGTATTTTTAAGAGGTTTTAGCTATTTATGATCGTTTGAAATTGTTTATTTTTCACTTTAACATTCTATCATTAGTTTTTTCATAGAATAGCTGGTTATTTTATAAAATAACTACGTAAAGTGTGAAATTGTTCACGTATTATATACTTTAACTGACTTGTCTAGTTATTTCATAAAATACCTAGTTATTCTATGAAATAGCAGAACTATACGCTTTAACGGTAACATACATAGTAGAACATCGTTTATCCGAACATTCATTATCCGGAGCGTCAAATATCCGGACCAGTTTTTCAAGGACATTTTATATATATTTCCAGGATTTTAAGAATGCGATGAAGATGTAGAAACCTGAATGGCATGCCATTCAGAAGACTGTGGATTTCAAATGCTAAATGATTGTGACTTCCGTGCAAGAGAATCCGACCCTGTCGACGATGAAACGGATGAAGAGGACTGCAACAACACATGGTGACACTTTTCTGCGTTAAAGAAAGCTATGGAGTGGTTTTGAATAACACTCAGAGTGCTGTCCTACTCAACTACTGCTGCTCAAGAGAATCAGAGACCTTGCACGAGAGACCTTGCCTTATCCGAACGTTGATTATCCGGAGCGTCAAATATCCGGACCGCAGTCCGGATACATTTTTGAACAATGCAATTCTCAACAGTTGTTTCACGTGAGACCAAAAGTGACGGGAAATTTGGGGAATTTCAGTTGTGTGATTTGGTAAACATCTGCGCTAAATATTAAGTCAGTTTGTTTCCAAGTGAGGATGTGTTGATATAAGAACCTGGATAGCATGCGATGCAGAAGACTGGGGATTTCGAATGCTAAATGATGACAAGGTTGTGACTTCCGTGCATAAAGAATCCGACCCTGTCGACGATGAAATGGATGAAGACGAGAACAACAACGACAGTGGCAAGGGTACATCAAATGCTGACGCGTTTTTTGCGTTAGAGACAGCTATGGAGTGGTACGAACAACAATAAGAGCGCTGTCCTACTCAACTACTGCTGCTCAAGAGAATCATAGACTTTATAGCGAAAAATCGAACGTGTACAATTGTACAGCGAAAAATAAGAGGTTATTTTCCACAATGAAGGTAAAATTGCGACATTTTCCACCTATTTTACTTTTTCTTCAAGCACGTTTCCTGCATGTGATGATTTTCAATATTCGTATAGTGTCTGGCTTCATATACTGCATGGATCGCATTCGGTTTTCGGTTATCCGAACAATCGCGTATCCGAAAGGTGTCCGATCGCAATTGATTCGGATAAACGACGTTCTACTGTATATCAAGCACTCAGGAAAATCACCCCATTAATACTAGGACACACACACAACGTTTTCCCCAGGATCTTTGCATCATAGCTTCATATTTATTTCATGAAGCAAACAAATTCCTAGAACACATTAAGAGCGTAACATTTATTAAATGTCCGATTATTTCTTTTTCTTTTGTTTCTAACCTTAGTGTTTTTCAAATAAGAATGTATTGTTTCCTTCTCTAATTTTTCGTTTATTAATCTATTCAACAAAATAGTACTTCTGTTAGCTAAGACAAGAAGAAGAAGAAAACAGTATAGAAAGTTATTTGAGTCTGTTTACCATGCATGTCGATATTCTACTGGAAGACTTTTTTTATCGGGCTAGCTGACGTCGCAATCATTAAACTATCTACTATGGAATGTCAGTAAGTTTTTTTCCTTCTCTCTTGACTCATGTTATTCGTAATTTCTTTTACTGGAGGCCTTTTTTTACCGTGTTTTTCCTCAAGAGAAGGCGCATACTTTCTTACAAAGTTTTCCTGTTGTAATTATTGCTTTCTTTGCAACAGAAAAAATTTTGCGAAAGGGATTACATGCCATGGTTATTGTTTTCTTATTTAATTGAGATTTATTAACATTTAGCATACATAAAAGACGAATCATACAAATTAAAAAGGTATTTTTTTGTCCATTTGTCATCAAACGTTTAATTGTTTCTGAAAGGCATCAAACGACTGAATGAAGTTCTTTTTTATTAAAAAAAGAATATTATCATTAGTTTTATGAATACACCCTTAACAAAACTTTAATTTTAACTGAAATGCTATTTTAATAAACAAAGCATTTCCATTTAATTTATCAATGCAAATATGATATGCCATACCATTTTCACAGTTAGCGAAAAAATGGCTGAAGAAACTAAGAAAAATGATGGTGTTTTAACAAGCACCATCTTTCAGCACACACACAGACATATACACTCGATTCTCGATAATTCAAACCTTCGATAATACGAACCTCTCGATAATTCGAAGTATATGCTCAGTCCCTAGAAAAACTCTCGATATTTCGAACTAAAACAATACGTTTGGGTACACTCAATAATTCGAAGTAAAATCTGTGGCTGGCCTGACTACAACACGCAATAATTCGAAGTTATCTTATATAACTCCGATAATTTGAACAACTCACTATCATGTACACCCTGTAGCAAACAGGTTCGAGCTTGCAAGTTTTGTGTTGTATTGTCTCTGCGTTTCTCCTCTTTAACATAGCTCCTTTAATCATCATCTTTTTGCTACCCCTTCTTATTTTTTTTCGGTTCATCAGGCGAAAATACACTTTTATTACTTTCCTTCTTCAAGTGGACAATACACTAACCACACCTGTTGTCAGCCGTCCATTTCGTTCGTTTAACACGTGGTCTTGCTACTCATGTGTTCAGAAAAAGATGGTCCGCTATTGGGATGTGCATGATTGGTGCTTTTTGGGTTGGACTGACATAACTATTTATGTGTCATCTGTGCGACTTATAGCATGGGACACCAAGTAAGGCATGGGGGGCACTAGACCCTACCTTGAAGAACAATGATGTACATATGCACAATTGTTGTTTTTGTTACTTAGTTTAAAATTTAAATGTGTCAGAAAAAAATTCAGAAGTTTTTTTCTTACCCTCTTGATAATTCAAACTCTTGGTAATTCGAAGTTTTTCATTCGTCCTTTCAACTTCGAATTATCGAGAGTCGACTGTATATTAATATTGAAGCCCCACGTGTGTTGTTTTCCATGCGGTTGTACTTTCCTTGTGGGAAATTGAGTTTTACAGGCAAAGTTCGATTCCCAACATGATGTTGGAAAAAAGATTTTGGCAACTTTGAAAGACATGGTCAGGGTTACCAGACTGGCTGATATCAACACCACTGATAACAAATTTAGCGAAAACTGATATCACCGAGGTGTCATCGAGACGTCTCTGGGATCGACTTTTCTGGAAATTTCCTTCAAGTTATATAAGTTACCTCTTGAAAACAACAGTTAGTCAGTCGAGATCAAAATCCATAAATGTATTGTCTGAGATAGACACAGAGACTATGAGTTCCTACTAGTACAAACTTTCTAGAAAGTTGTTTCTTGAGTGATGTAAAGCTCTTTTATAAGGAGTGCTTTTTTTAGTATTGTGAATAATCTGTTATGTTAATGCTGTTGTTGGCGTGTCCTTCCCGAAGGGAAGGAAGGAAAGTTGCCAGAGCCTGAGACAGATTGGACTTCTACACGATAGATGGAAAAACCACCTATCTCCACCTCCGCAATTTCGGCTTGAGTTGGAGCGAAATATTCTCTAGCACCCTGCACCCGTGGTTACCGTTGCGACCACCCACAATATTTTCTGACCCCTTAATTAAACGAGCACGTACTCCGAGTGAACTCGGTGGGTATTTGGTGGCATCGAACACAAGCCCTCTGGTCAGGAGTTTGACTCTCTAACCACTAGGCTACCCACGGACCAATAATCAGTTATAATATTTTTTTTGTGTATACATATCGATTTGTTTTTTGTGTAGCCATTTTTCCTTGTCTATTAATAAATCTGTTATTATTCAAATAATTGGAATCATCGGCTGCTTTCTCTTCACAAATTTTTTTAACAATATATATACAAAAGGATCCAATATCTTAAGTTTTGCTTTTCCCGCAGATAAATCAAAAATAAACATAAATTCGGGTCATTTAAGGTATCAAAAATAGCTAATCCTCTCTTAATGTTCAGTGGTCCCTATCTGCTAGACGTCAGGGCCTATCAAATCGTGGTTACACACTTATGATCCTGCTCATTTCAACTCCACTATCATATCATGTACAATAGAACAGGATACCTCTAACGTAGCAGAAACATCTCCGACAAACTTTCTACAACACTGACAAATGATCATCTCACTACGTTAAAAAAATCATAAACAAGCAAGTTGCACTTCTTTCAAATGTTAAATTACGATTTCTAACTCGTCAGTCTTCTTTTATTCTTTCCTTTGAGCTAGTACGCATAAATTGGGTAGTTCGAAAAGTAAATTTGTTTGTCACCTGAAAAAGATTTAATTGTATTTTTTCACTCCAACTTCACACTTAAGAAGCATAATACAGGGCGCGGCAAGAAAAAACTCGGAAAAATTTCCTGCCTCCGAGAATAAATAACGAATTCATTTTTAATTGGTATTTTCATGTTTCTTTACCTACCCCTCTCATAATAAAATATTTTTTAATGTACACTCAAGAGCCAAAACATTATGACCACCTGTCAATAACGAGTTCGCCCACCTTCGGCGCGCAACACAGCTCCAACCCGCTTTGGCAGGGATGCCACAAGTCCTTGGTAGATGGCCGGAGACAGATTGCACTAGATGTTTTAGCAATGGTCACGCAAATCCGAGATATTGCGAATTGGTAGTCTTTGAACTCTGAGCTGCTGTCCCATGGCATCCCAAATGTGTTCTATCGCATTGAGACCCGGTGAGTTAGTTGGCCAGGACATTAACTGGAATTCAGCATCATGTTTCCTGGAACCACTCAAACACAATTTTAGCCTTGTGACACGGGCCATTGTCTGTTGGAACATTCCATTTCCAGCTGGAAAAACAGAGGCCATGCAAGGGTACAACTGGTCCGCAATGATGTTCAGATACCCTGTAGCATTCATTGTGTGCTCTACCACAACCACGGGTCCAGAGACGCCCAAGAGAACATCCCCCAAAGCATAATACCTCCACCACCGACCTGTGTATGACCTACATTACATTGAGTGAGCAACTGTTTGCCTGGAAGACAGCGCATCCTGACACGGCCATTGGCGTGACGAATCACAAACCATGATTCATCTGACCAGGCAACTCTCTCCCACTGATCCATGGACCAGTCGCGATGTTCCCGGGCCCAGCCCTGGCACAGTTGATGATGACGCTTGGTCAGCAAAGGCACACGAGTGGGATGTTTGCTGCGTAGCCCCATATCCAACATTGTCCGCTGAGCAGTGTGCCCCGATATTATTTTACTTGGCCCTGCATTTTATGGGGCTTTCAGATGAGCCACTGTCTGGCTCCGGTTTTGTTTCACCATGCGAGACAGTCTCCAACAACCTTTTTTCTTTGATAGCGTGTGTGGACGTCCAACACCATGTCATCTACTGCTGG
The DNA here is from genome assembly GCA_019973975.1 of Trichonephila clavata. Taxonomy (NCBI): domain Eukaryota; kingdom Metazoa; phylum Arthropoda; class Arachnida; order Araneae; family Nephilidae; genus Trichonephila; species Trichonephila clavata. Next base: position 6,052 of record BMAO01013438.1, read on the forward strand.
TTTCCCCGTCATTCATCCACTTTGCATAAGTACTAACAACTGTAGATCGCGAACAATCCACAAGTCGTGCTGTTTCGGAAATACTTGTTCCAAGCCTTCGAGCCATTACAATCTGCCCTCTATAAAAGTCGCTGAGAGATTCGCGCAGCCTTTCCCATCACACACAGAAGTAAGTGAAAGAATGATTCTTCAAACTCTCGAGCGGCAGTTAAATACCACTTCCATCTGATCACGGGCCTTCCGCGTCATCCAGGCAGGTTCATTGCAAAATATAGGGGTGGTCATAATGTTTCGGCTCTTGAGTGTATTTCATAGTTCATACCTTGATTTACATGTTTTTTGATAATGTAGAGCAAAAGGGCTGCTATTTTAAAGTTGTTTCAGCAAAGGAAACGACAGTGTGAAATTATTCATTTGCTTAATGTATTTCGGCAAACAGTGTCTGATGCAATCTGCCGTTTCAAAGAGCTTGGCAATGATGGTCGACGCCCATGAAGTGGGCGAAAACGCACTGTAAACACTTCAAAGAATCGTATGGCCATCGAAAAGCGAGTCCAGAGAAATCAGAGGGTTTTCATGAGAAAATCGCTCGTGACATGGGAATAAGTGTCAAATCAATGAGGCGAATCGCAAAAACGGAGCTTGGACTGAAGCCTTACAAGTTGCGAAAATTTCAGCTCTTTACTGAAATAAACAAACTCGTACGGCTCCGAAGATGCCGAAAACTTATGAGACGGACCTCAAGTCAGCGCTGGGAGAGATTACTTTACACTGATGAGAATCCCTTTGCAGTTCGACAAGTTCATAACTCCCAAAACGATTGAATCTGGTCTGTGGGCGCTCCAAGCACTTCGGCAATTGTTGAATATCGCTAATATCCAAAGTCGGTCATGGTCTGGATCGAAATTTGCTCAAGTGGTAAAACTACTTTGATTTTTGTGGAAGAGGGCATTAAAATCAATCAAAAAGTATACCAGAGGGACATTCTTGAAACTGTTGCACTTCCGTGGGCCCAAAAACATTTCGGAAATGCAAAGTGGACGTTTCAACAAGACTCTGCACCAGTTCACAAGACCAAAAATTCACAAGAGTGGTGCAAGGCCAATTTTCCAGACATGATATCATGTGAAAAATAGCTACCCTACTCGCCGGATCTCATTCTCATGGATTACAGTGTATGGTACATTTTGAAGTCCAGGGCTTGCACTAAACTATACAAAACTTTAGAATTTCTAAAGTAATTGTTTTGCGGGAATGGGATAGATTAAAGGTAAAAGACTTGAGGCCCAGTGTTGAAAATTTCTGCAAGCGTTTGCGCCTCTGCATTGCTGCAAACAGCGGTCACTTTGAAACCAATTAAATGTATTTATTAGTACAAGTGTTCTCTTATTATATTATTTGTTATATTTTGTTAAAATTTCTTAATTTTTTGTAAAGTTGTTTAAAAAATTGTTTGTGCGGGGTTTTGACGCACCCTGTAAGAGAAAAAGTCCAATTATATATAGTTATACGTGGTAGTTCTTGGTTGGTCCCTTTTCAAATGTGGAGAGTGAAAAACAGCATTTGGGCATATTTTACTTTTATACTATCGAAATGGTAAAAATGCTGTTCAAATAAGAAAAAAAATTATCCGATGAGCTCGGAGAGGATGTATCCTAATGCCAAAACTGGTTTGCAAAATTTCCATCCGGCAGTTTTTTATATTAAAGACGCATCACGTTCTGGAAGGCCAGTTGAAGCTGATAAAGACACATTAAATTCATTAACTGAAGCAAATCGGGGAATAACAACTCGTGAGATCGCTGAGAAAATAAATGTATCGAATTCAACTATTCATGACCAATTGAAAGGCTTAAGTTTAAACTCAAAGCTCGACAAATGGGATCCTCATGTTCTCACGGAAAGCAGTTTGTGTCGCATTGACGTCTGATTTGCTACTCAAACCTCAAGAAAATTATCCATTTTTGAAGTGCATCATCATTGGTAAAGAAAAATTGGTTGTCTTTAACAATGTCAAACTCACACACACAAAAGATTATGGAGTAAAAAAAAAAATAAATAAACCAGCTCAAAGCATTTCGAAATCCAACATTCATTAAAAAAGGTGAAACTGTCTCTTAGGTATAATTTGAAAGGAATCGGGGTTCTTTAAAGCTGTTACTGGACAACACAACAATTACTGCCATCAGGTGGAAAAATTCAATGATTCACTTATAAAGAAAATGCCAAAAATGATCAGGAGTAAAGGTGTAGTGGTCCACCAAGATAATGCCAGACATCATAGAAATTTGGTAAATCGCCAAAATCTTTTACAGCTTGAATGGGATATACTACCACCATATTCTCTGGATCTTCAATCTTCTGATTATTATTTCTTCCAGCATATACAAATTTTTGGATGGTTGAAATTTCACTTCAAATGAAGAGGTAAAAAACCACCTGGCTCAATTTTTTGCCAGTAAATAATAAAAATTTTATGAACGTCTAATCATGCTATTGCCAGAAAATTGCCAAAATGTATTGGACCAGAAAGAAAAATATATAATTTAATGAAATATTTATTCACAGTATAAAAATTGTCTTTCATTTTCACACAAAAAAAAACGAAATTACTTTCCGAACAACCCAATATAAACTATAAAAGGGATGAAAAATTAAAAATTATCATAAGCAAATTAACTTCTCATTGAAAATTTATGATATGAGAATCATTATCCTCTTTCTATGAGTAAATATGATTGTATAAAAATGTGGAAATACTTCAAATGTTTCTTGAAAGTATCCTAAAATACGTCTCTTTAAGCATGAAGAATTCCAAAAATTATTATTTCTCAAAAAGTAATTTAAGGATCAAATTTCAAACTAAGATTTGAAATTTATTTCATTTCAACATGTTGAACACGTTATTCATAAAACCTAAATAATTCATTTGTTTCAGAAATATATTAGCATTGGAGATAAGCCCCTTAATAATGATTTAAAATCTACTCTCTCCTTTCTTTTTGATGAAAAAATAAATGAAGCTATAATATATTCGAATTATTTTAACGAGGTATCATTTACTGAAAGAAATCTTGACGAATTACTCTGCTTATTGTTTTCACTAAGAGAAGTTAAATGTTTACTCTACTGAAAGCATTTCTCTTAGTAATGTCTTCAAATTTACGTATTTTAATAGGATGAAAATGATTTTCCAGAAAGATTTCAATTACTTTACCCTTTTATAAAAAGAAATGTTTGATCAGAATAAGGAAAATTCCCTAGTAAGTATTTTAAATCCAAATAGAAAAGTAGATTTATATTAAAGAACTGATTTTTGAAGAAATGTAGCGTGTCGAATACATCAAATTCGAAACTAATTAATTTTTTATTTTTGTCATTCGGCACATAGATACTTTTCCTAATTATTTTATTTCTCATCATATAATTGCCATGTCAACATTCATCATGATTCAAATATTTTACTACAATGTCCTTTTTTCTATTTTTTGTTTGTTTACAAATTCCAGAAAAGCCTCCGAGCGAGAGTACACTTATATTCACGTAAGTGCACTCCCGTTCGAAGGCTTTTAATAAAATTCACAACTGCTTAAAATACTTATTACTTTAATAATGAAACATATAAAGCATACAAAATTTTTTTTAAAAAATCGGACAGAAAAGATTTTAATAATTAAAAGGTAAAATGATTAATAAAAATGAAAGAAACCGAGTAAAATAACCGGTAGCATTATCTAGAGAGAGTAAGATGAAAAGTATGGAGATATAAAATAAAATAAAATCATTTAAACATGTCACAAGAAAATAAAAAGTATTGAACTTATTACAAAAGAAGGCATATAGAAAATGTATAATAATTAATGATTTACGTTACAACGATCTACATAATAAATAACTAATTTTTAACATCCTTAGGTATGTCACTATTTTTATTAACCTTAAATTGTTACGCTGTGAATAAGATTAATTATTTCTATAAATAGAAATATGAATATTGCTGTTCCATAAAGGCACTAAATAATATTAAATTAATTATTTTATTTTGTTAAAAATATTACTATTTTATTATATAGGAAAATATCTGTTTTTCGAAAAGTTATACCAAAGTTATCTGTGATAAATAAGTTATTGTTCATTTTAATTAGTTAAGATATATTTGGATATATATCAAGTTTTAGGAACGTATTCCTTATTTTTATCAAAAATTATTATATCATCAGTGTATCTAAAAATATAAAAATTGTTAATAAAAAGCAAATATTTTCTAGTACACGGATACATGTGTTTTGTTCCCCTGAAAAGATCTGATCTTATAATAATTGTTGTTTACATAAGACCATTAAAGTTCAAGGGATGTCTTTTTTTCAATATACAAACAATAATTTTTTGTTTGTTTATGCTCCAGAGAATCCCATCTATTTTAATAATCATGCAGAACTATTCACATTTCTTAAATACAGCCATGCAGTGATAAATCATAAGGCATTCCAGCTCCCCACATCGTAGGAAGAAGCCATCTATTCAGTTTTCAGATGTTTTAAATTCTTCTTACTATTAGTCTATCTTTGGTGTGTCATTTCAAGGGCGAATTGTTGAATGATGCCACAAGAACTTTTACATACAAAAATCAAACATTCGGTTCTCCTGTCAACAATGAGAAGATGTCTTCTGACTCAGAAAATAAACTTTTCCGAGATCTGATTCACACGCTCCTTAGTATTGGTCTCGTTCACTTGGTAAATAGAGTTATTCTACTTGGATCACTATTTTCAGACCGTTTAAAATTCCAGGTTCTTTTCTTCGTAGGAAACTGTAATATTCTTAACAATAGAGTTCCCTACATTTCTTTTTTTGTTAAATTCGAAGTATTCTTTCCACTTACATCACTTTATATGAGAGAGGGTCAGGGCTTTTTCCCCTTAAAATATTTTTTTATGAAATCAAGTGCTCTAATCATAGTTGCAAATCACATGCAGAATTATTTTTGCCCTTTAATTATCGATTGTGCCTATATGTTCTGCCTGAATTTTGATATATATATATATAAATTTCCTTCAATTTATCTAAACAATTTTTAAAATTTGTAATGGTCCTGGCCTTTGGGACTCTCACACATAAATAATTACTGGTTAACCTACTATCGGGATTTATTGTAACCGTGTTTCTTGGAAAATTAACTGCTTGCGATTTTAACAGTAAGATTACATCAGAATTTATCGAATGATATCTTTCCACCAATCATATCCTCCGTCCGCGGAAGTCACACAGTTACAAGACTTCTTGTTGTATCTTCACATGAATAGAAAGGACTCTGAAAACTTCTCTTTGCCTCTGTCTTCAATGTGTGAAACTCCGCTGCTGCTTATTGTAACTTCTTGGTGACTATGTTAATCACTGCTACTTATGTGTGTATGTTTATTGTTAATCGTTTAAATGTCTAAATGAAGAATAAAAATAGATTACCTGCAACAAGGTGTTCCTCATCTATCCAACATCCTCCGCATGCACTTCCATTCTATTATTAAGAATTATATATATATATATATATATATATAATTCTTAAGACGTAAAAGTGCAGCAGTGACAATGACAAAATCTCCGAAAGAAACTTAGAATGATCAATTCATTCTTTCTATCCAACAGTCCAACGTGACGTCAACAAGTTAAAATGCAAATATCTTCTGGATGTTCTGCAGAATCATCTGACTATATATTGATAATCTGAAGCACTACATTGTTAATTTTTAAAAATTATCCGAAATACATTTTTTAGTTTTTATCTGAAATTCAAATATATATATATTTCGTTCTGATGTAATCTTTATTGAATTTCTTCTTTGGGATAAATTAATGGCTTAAGTGGTATTTGGGTGATTACTGAGTTCATCTCTAAAAGGCACTATGCTGTAAAATCGCGAAAATCACATAACTCAAAATTTTCTTAGTATTATCTTTGAACAAAATAAACTAGTTTTGTAACAGAAATAGAAACTATAATTTTATTCCAAACACTTTGTTCATCCAGGGTTTTCTATTCTAGCTTAGTAAGTTAAGCAAATCTACAAGCCTGGGTATTTAAACTAAACTCTCGCCTTGAATAACATCAAGCGCAATGTATTTTAATCAAGCTTTAAATTTAATTTCCTTCATTTCACTTAGTATTTTAATTAGTGTTACTTGAATTAGAAATCCGAGATATTGAATCCCAGATTTAGACTCAAAGGATGAATACGCAATTAAATTAAAATCCTTACCTTGATCTAGTACTCTAGTTTTGGATAGTAATTGAAATTCGAAGCGTCACTATTCATGATTTGCAACATTTTAGCTTGATTAATTTAGTGATTAGAAAAATACATCGTGAGTTTGCTGTTAATTAAATTAAATCTATATGAAATTTTATACTTTTGTGAATGTGACTGGAAAGGCGTAAAAATATATCAGATTGCTTGTTTAGTGAATAGAATGCTGCAATATTAAGGTATAAAATGTGAAGTATTTTAAATATTTCTACATCAAATATCAAATAATTGTATTAAATTAATCACATGAAAGATATTTATCGTTATAATTTTTACAAGTATAAAAAAGTATACAAAGTAATATATATATAATAATGTAATTAATAAAAATGTCACACACAATACATGCAGTAGATTTCCAAAATTATATTTAGTGACAGGAAAAGCATGATTATACAAATAGCTTATATAGGTAAGTTAATGAGCAGCAATATAATTTTCAGTTTACGCCTACAAAAAGTCTTTTAAAAATATTTAATGGCACAAAAAGAATACATAACGGGGGAAAACATTTACAGTTTATCATTATAGTCAGCAGAGGCGGATTAAGATAGTTGGAGGCCCCTGGCGGTAAAAGGTTTGAGGCCCATGGACTTAATAGTCGAAAAACTAAAATAGTGAAAAGAGTCGCTTACTTTAAATTCTCAAAATAAAATATATTGCTATAATAAAACTAATCGGCTAAAGAAAAATCTTAACTGTACAAAAAAAATTTAAAACCTTACTTAAGAGCTTACAGTTTTGCTATACAGTTTGATTTCTCTTTGACAATTCATCTCTCTCAATTACTTTTACCATATCTATTTTGTCCAAAGCATTTTATTCTGTATATAATATGGCCATTATGTTCAATTTGTCTTTTCTCCCATAGTACTTCTTAAATTATTTTTAACACGTTTTAAAACTAAAAAAGATCATTCACCTGATGCATTCGATTTCAGTATTGTTAAAAATATTTTCAAAAGTTTTTCTACATTAGGATTTCTCTTGCATCTCGATAAATTTCTGGTGGGGTCATTGTGTCCTTGTTTTCTTTTCATTTCTTGTTCCAAGGTGGAGTGGTTGGTTTGTCGCTGGCCTTTGCACTCATCAAGCTTGGAGCCCCTACCAACACTGGAAGCCCCTGGCGGCCGCCAGGTCCGACACCCGCTTAATCCACCACTGATAGTCAGATTAAAAGAGATAAGAGTCTTGCTGTCTTTTACATCACATCATATTACAACGTCAGAGCTTGGTGGCAAGAAATCAAATGGCTGAAAAGAAAAGGATCCAATCCAGCTGTAATTTTTAGTGAGTATTGACACTCTGACTCCTCCTCATGATGTTATAGGTAATGCCATATATATTGTTACGAATTTTGTGCAAATAGTACTTAAAATAGTGCAAATAATTTATATCTGGATGTGTAAAACGTTAACATTACTTTCTGTAGTACTTATAATTTATGTTAAAATTGTAATATTCGCAAGCAGCACCGTTCCTTACATTATAATGGCGATTCAATGGAAACTTAGTGACACAGCCAAGTTAGCATCTTTTTTTAGTGAGTTTACGACCATATGGATTCATTTGGAAATTAGTGGATAAATCTACTAATATCGCAATCCCTGTCGCAAGCGGATTTTTCAAGAAAAATCCCTGAGGCCAATAATTTGGAAGTCACTCGCCGAAACTGAGTTGATCTTGTTTTGACCGTGAAAGAGTCAACCAGCAATTAGTTATTACTTCGGTTGTTGGGTAGGACGAGCAAATCATGGTGAATAATCTTTGACATAATTGTATTTTAAACACTGATTGTTGTGCCTGATCACCGTAGAAGGTGTGAAGGCATTCTGAGATTTATTCTGCAAATGTCGCTGATAAATCCTGTACTTCATCCTGTATCCTTTTCTACAGTAAAATTTTCATCGCTCCTGCAGAACTGTCTTGCTCCATACAACTAATTCCACTAAATATTTGAACCTCATTAGGCCTAACAATAGGTCGAATAATGCAATAGATTGTGTGTGTGGGTTAAAAAAACTGCTCTATACTTATATACCTAGACGTCTTATTTCAAAGAGATATACGATTTTTTATTCAATCAAAAATAATTAAAATAGAATGAATATTCGAACTATGAGAAATGAAAATAGAATTATGCTCTGTTCAATATTTTTTTGATAATGATGGTATATATATATACAGTACAACGTCGTTTATCCGAAAGTTTATTATCCGGAGCGTCAAATATCCAAACCAAAGTCCGGATACGTTTTCCAACAGTGCAATGCTAAACATTTGTTTCTTCTGAGGCCAAAAGTGACCGGAAAACCCAAGGTGAGGGATATTTGGGGAGTTTCAGTTGTGTGATTTGGAAAGCATCTGAGCGGAATATTAGGTCGGTTTGTGAGGGCGGTCTCTACGTGCTCTTTTGTTGAGTTTTGTTGATGTAGAAACCTGAATAGCATGTGATGCAGAAGACTGTGGATGTCAAATGTTAAATAATGACAAGATACTGACTCCCGTGCAAGAAGAATCCAACCCTGTCGACGATGATACGGATGAAGACGAGGACAACAACAGCAAAAACGAAAGTAGTAAGGGTCCATCAAATGCTGACGCGTTTTTTGCGTTAGAGACAGCTATGGAGTGGTACGAACAACAATCAGAGTGCTGTCTTACTCAACTACTGCTGCTGAAGAGAATCAGAGACTTTGCAATGAAAAAACGAAAGTGTATAATGGTACAGCGAAAAATAAGTGATTATTTTCCACAATCAAGGTGAAATTGCGACGTTTGCACCTATTTGGCTTTTTCTTCAAGCACGTTTCCCGCATGTGATGATTCTCAATATTTGTATAGTGTCCAGTACCATATACTGCATGGATCGCATTCGGTTTTCGATTATCCGAACGGTGTACGGTCCCAATTGATTCTGATGAACGACATTCTACTTTATATATACACTGGTGTCCAAAAGTTAAGCATAAATCGTAAAATGCGAAAAACATGGAGTAAATATTCGTAAAATTATTCCAAATTTCTTGCGGATATTAATTGGGTGTAGAAGAAACATTCGGTTTATGCAAAACTTTTCAGTCGACTACGTCCTGCGCGAAACACCACCGCATGTCAGAACGCGGAGAAACCGATCCACGCAGCATAGGCAGTTCAAAGAAGTTTCGTGCAACTGCTTTGCGAAGGAACGTTGTTAACCATCAAACTAGGTGAATGATGGCCCAAAGACGCCAATTGGATATGTTTACGAAAGGAAGAATCGTTGGAAACCTGGAATTCTCACGATCGCAAACCGAAGTGTCTCGATTTCTGAATGTGGACCAGTCTGTGATCTCAAGACTGCGGCAGAGGTTTCAAAGAACGGGATATGTTACCCGATAACCAGTATCAGGTCGACAAAGAGTCACAACCCCTCGCCAAGACCGATATCTGGTAATAAGTGAGCACGTCAGAGGGGCAGTACTGCTAGAGCAATTGGTTCGGCGCTCACAGTTGAGACAGGAATACGAATTTCGAGACAAACTGTTTACAGGAGACTCAACCATGCTGGCCTGTATGCCAGGAGAGCAACATATTGCATTACCCTCACGTCTGTGCCTAAACGCGCTCGTTTGAACTGGAGTTTGAAACATCAACATTGGAGTGTGGGAGAGTGGGCCAATGTGATGTTCAGTGACGAGTCCCGGTTTAATCTGAGTAGTGATTCTCGGCGGGTAACGATATGGAGAAAATGTGTTCCACGTTTTCAACCAAGAAACATAACGGAGAGACATAATTTTCCATCAAGGAGAGTAATGATATGGGCAGGCATCATGATGGACGGCCGCACAGACCTCCATTTCTATGACACGGGGTCTGTGACTGCTCAAAGATACACAGGCGAAGTTCTTGACTTTTATGTTCGCTTGCTGTCGGTCCTGACTTCATATTCATGGATGACAATGCGGCATGTCACCGAGCGGTGCTGATTGATGACTTCCTTGAAACAGAAAACATCCAGCGCATGTCGTGGCCTGCGAACTCTCCTGATTTAAATCCTATCGAATATGTATGGGATATGCTCGGGAGACAAATTGCAGCCCTTTCGCACCCTCAAGCTCCGTTACAGAACTGAAGAGAGCTCTCCAAGAAGCTTGGAATCGTTTGAGCCCACAGCTCATTCATCATCTCATAGCAGGTATGGTTAATCGCTGTGCAGCGTGCCTGGCTGTCAGAGAGGTGACCACAAGCCTTATTAAACTGCAGCATCAGTATTTTATTTAATGTTTTCTTTCATTTTTTCTTTAAAGTGTGAATCCTTGCTGTGCTCAGTTTTCTTTCAAACTGCTACTTTGGATAATAAAATTAATTATTATCATTCTTTTGAATTGCTTCCTTATTTTATAACCATTTTACACTCGCATATCACGTTTCCCGCCATTCTCATTTACAGTTCCTTCTTTATTCACATAACTATCAACCATGCTTAACTTTTGGATACCAGTGTATATATATACACTTCTCTAAAATATAAATTCTAATTTTGGTCTGAAAAAGAAATTTATTTGAAAATTGCGTGCTTGTGATACAAAACTAAACTAAACATGTTTGTGCTATAAGAAGAATTACCGATGCTTAATAACTATAACAAAAGCAAAGAAAAAAAAACTCGCCTAATTAAGGAAATACCGGTTACCCGAAAAGTATGACTACACTTTCAAATATTAAATACAAAAAAAAAGATGTTCATTTATGGTATTTTTTGTTCTAGAAGAAAATATAAAAGGTTTTTTTTTTTAAACTTTGTTGCACGACTTCCATGTGCGCACTATTAGTTAACTAAAATATCTAATTTATACCAGACTTCTAGCAACATTCTATGAAGCATTGCGAGAGGAACTGACAATTCTTTTCACGAGAAGAAATCGAAAGATGTTGTGTCTAGAGATCTAGGTGGCCACGTCATTGGACTTCCTCTTTCCATCCATTACTCAAGAAACTTTTTTGCCCTTTCAAACTCTAGTGTGGTGGTACTCCATTTACACTGAACATATGTTGCAGATTTAAATTCGATAAACCGTATTACAACTTGCGTCTTTTCTAGCGGTGATACCATTTTGAAACGAGAATGTTTAAAAACAGGGACGTCACCCTGAATCATTTATAATTCATGAAACAGACATTTTAATCTTTTCTTTATGGTACATAAAAAACTGTAAGTAAAAATCTTTGTTTGTTTATTTTTAATTAATTTTTAGAAGTTCATATAGTCATACTTTTTAGATATAATTTTTATTATATATTGTCGACTTTCAATAATTGGAAGTCGGGAGGACCAGTGAAAAACTTTGAATTATCAAGAAGGGTAGGAAAAAACTCCCAAAATACACGAAGTGAAATTTTTTTCTACCACATTTAAATTTGAAACTATATTACAAAACAAGAACTGTCCGCATGCATAAAAATATTACAAAGTATTTTTAAAAAGTAGATATTGTGTGTGTGTACAGTATAAATATTATACAGAAGTTAAAAGTCTTGTATTAAAATAGTAGGCTAATGTTTTTAAAACAATTGTTAAAAAAATACACACGGCACATAATTAATCTATATTGACGAAAAAATCTGTGATCTTTACAAATGTGCTTAATCTATTATCGGTTCCCTCAGACGCTATCCCCAAATTCATTGGTTCTTTAAGGCAAAGTCTGGTCTAGCACATATCCTATTTGGTGCCATATGCTGTAAGTCATACAAATGAGTCACTTTTCGCCATGTCACTACGATGTAAAATACACAATCCTACGCATATCTTTATCACAATATAGTGGACCATCCTTTCTGAACATATCTGTAGCAAGGCTACGTGTTAAACAAAAGCTATGGAAGGCTGGCAACATGTACGGCTGGTCTATTGTCCACTTGAAGAAGGAAAACAATAAAATGTCTTTTCGCTTGAGGAATCGGGAAACACAGAGAAGAGACGCAGACAGATGGTCATCAAATTGGGTACGTTACGTTACAGGGGAGACACGCAGAGATAATACAACAATAAATCTGTAAGCTGCAACCAGTTTTCTACAGGAATCTACATGATAATGAGTGTTCGAATTGCCCAGAACTGTATAAGATAACTTCGAATCATCGCGTATTGTAGTCTGGTTTACTTCGAAGTATTGAGTGTACCAAAATGTATTGTCTTAGTTCGAAACATCAAGAGTTTTTTCTAGGGCATATACTTCGAGTTAATAAAAGGTTCGTACTATAGAAGGTTTGAATTAACGAGAGTCAACCGTACATATCATAAAATTTATTTACCTCTATGAATTAGTATAGTATCACAATTAATTCCTTTCTCGTAAAACATCGCAAATGGAATATTAAAAATAATATATTTTTGTACATGAACATGCCTTAACAAATGCAAATGGTGTTTTGCTAAGTTTTATACAGTTATAATAAGTATTAGCGCTATTTATTTTTCATAATATTATACAATTCAGCACATAAAACCAACTTAGTGCTTATTTGAGTATAACTAACCTCATTAATGCTAGTTTATGATAGAATTTGTTCAATATAGGGATATGTGTGTTTTATCTCAAAACATATTAGTTAAACTGAGCAACTGTAGTATAATTAATTCCCCATGCAATTAATATACTTTTATTAGAAGTAGAGGCTTTAAAGTTTACGTGGAAGCATTTTTGAAAAAGAAAAACATATTTAATTTCGATTCTTCATCTTCTCAATATTCACCCTATTCAAATACACGAAGGCTTTTGGCAACGGACCTCGAAATTTGGATCCTTGGTCAAGTGACGACGACGACATATAAGCTCTCTCTGGTACCCTCTCTTCTAATTTCCTCATCATACCAACGGAAGGATATTTGAGCAACGAGAGATTAAACGTGCACCAGCGCGGGGGGGGGGGTCTTCAGCACCATAAGTCCAAATTCTTTACACGCCGACAACGAGTCCATGGCCTTAACAACTAGGTTACTGCGGCATGGTATTTGATGAAGGATAGGTACTACAATTAGTAAATTTTCCTCTTTGAAGAATCTTTTAAACCATGCATTGTTCATGATCATGATATAAATTGAAATTTCCCAATAAACCATGGTAGTTGCATTACTTTTCGTAAGGTATTTTTGATATAATTTTGAAGAAGATTTAGAAGAAGAAAAATTAAAAAGTATATTTTTTATTTATTTATTTTTTAAACGATTCATCCTGGTGTACTGTTTGAGCTACATTTATACAGACATCGAATTGCGGTTAGTATAAGCTGTAATCTTTCTATTAAATTTATTTTATTTAAATTCAAATAACAATAACAAATAAGGTTAAAGTTTGTCGGTTTCCGGAAGGTTTTTCTTTTACTCTAAAAAAAAAAAAAAAGAGCAAGTGATTTGTTTCGTATTTGGTGAAGAGTTTTGATTTAAGAATGGTTAGAACAAAAAAAAGTCCAAAGTATTTTGTTTTATGTGATTTATTTTATTCAAAAACATCATATAAGTTCAGAATTTATAGGTTCTTGTTTCTTGAGAAAATATAGAATTTTCTGAATAATTTATACCATTTTATAGTTATAAGCATATGAAAAAAACAAAAATTACTATTCTTAGCAGAAAATTTATTTATTTTCTTTACAATATTCATCACTTCAGTTAAACAAAAATTTGAAGAATCGCAATCAGATATAAGAAACAGTATTGTTAAAATAACGAAGAACAGAAAAAATTAACTAAATGACTATCTAAAACAGTATTTAAAAAATATATTATAATATTTCGATGGGAAAAGCTGTCATCAAAGAAATCAAAATAGAATAAGTTTCTATGTCCAAAGATTATTTATCAGCTAATTAGCTAACAGAAATGCTTTTTTTTAAAAATATTTGAAATTATATTTGAACTAATTAAAGAAGCTAGAAATTAAATTTTCAATAATCATTTTTTTCGTACAAAAAAGAAAAGAAAATGCTTGAAACATATGAAAAATAACATATATTCGTTAGTACCTGCAACGACTATTTGTACAAATAAAAAATTTGTACAAATAAAAAAATTGTGAACTATGCACATTTTTATTATTCTGAAGGCTAATTAGTTATTTGAAAGAGTTTATTTGGGTTAAAAAAGACTATTTTACAGTACATTTAAAATAGAAATTGTAAAAAATAATTAGTTATTACAGAAAAACATTTTTTTTTCTTACCGAAATATCTAAGATACAAGCAAAAAGTACAAATCAAGTTACAGTAATTAAGTGAAAGAAATGAATTGTTAGTATGATTCAGGACTAACCTGAAAAAAATTATAAGTTTCAAAAATTAAGATAAGATTATATTAAAGCAATAAAAAGGAGAAGTGATTAAATTTTAAAAAAATGAAATGTATCATAGAAGTATTATAAATTAGATGTATTATAAAAAAGTTTTTAATAATTATTTCCAATGACAAATGATAGTTAACTTAAGACAACAGATTTGATATGTATTCGAAAATCGTATATTTATTCTTAAATTATAAGATAGGATTCACAACAAATTCCGAAAAATTTATGTCTCATTTAAAACGGATGATGGATTTTATCTCGTAGAAAATCTTTTTTTCTGAACTCTTAAGATTATAATTAATTTTCTGAAAAATATTGGTACAGAAATGTTTTTTATTTTTGCTAATGGCAATGTATGTCTCATAATTTTCATTAACGTTGTGATATTTCATACAGAATTTTTATTCGTGTTTTCAAATTACAATTCCATTTCTTAAATCCAATTAAATTTTACAGCAACAATTAATACAAAATAATAGGGATTAATAAGAATATCAATTAAGTCTACAAATGTATATAATGTTTTTAAAATTAGCTACAAAATACTATTTTGCATTACAATAATTATACGATATTTTAAGCAGCAATTAATAGTGTATCAATTATTTGAATGGTATTTAAACTTACACGACAAGAATCGTTTAGTATAAGATATTATTTAAATTAACCCCCAGAAGAATTTTTCCGGATGATATAAGTTTATTAGTACAAGGTAAACAAAAAAATTCTGGCCGTTTTTAATTACCCAAAAGAACATGACATACAAACAGCGTATCCTATTGTTAATCCTCGAAGTAATCACAATCGGCATCCAGCACCTTCTGCCAACGTGTCTTCAGTTGTTCAATCCCCTTGCGGAAAAACTCGGGGATGTGGGACGCAAAGAAGTCAGTGAGAACTTGGCGCACGTCTGCTTCATTAGTGAAAGATTTACCACGAAGATGATTGCCCAGGGAATGGAATAGCTGGTAATCTGATGGTGCAAGGTCAGGAGAGTAAGGAGGATGGCCCAAAGTCCCCCAACCAAATCGCTGTATCGTATTCCTGGCCTCCCGTGTGACATACAGCCTCGCGTTATCATGAAATAACAGTACACCCTTTCGATTAACCAGTGTTGGCTCCTTCTGATGCAATGCCTGTTGTACATGTTCCAATTGCTGCGAATACAGGTTTCGTAGTGACCTTTTGGCCCGTTGGTAGCAACTCATAGTGAACCACTTGACGACAAGTCTACCAAACACAAAGCATAATCTTGCATGGGTGCAAAGGTGGTCTTGCGCTGTGCGAAACAGTATCCTGGGGTGACAACCAATGTTTGGAACGCTTGGGTGTGTCATGCAGGAACCACTTCTCGTCACTGGTCAGCACCCAATTGAATATGGATGCGCTACGGTGGCGAGAAAGCAACAATAAACTGGCTGCCCCTCGTTGTTGCTTATGGACTTCCAACAGCGTGTGAGGAACCCACTTGCTTAGCCTGTACGTCTTACCTAAGAGGTGCAAATGAAGTCTAACCGTTTCCCTGGAAGTGTTGAATTGTCTGGCAAGTTCACCACACGTTTGACTACTATCCTCCTCAATGACCGCCTACAGCGTTTCGTCATCCAAGGCCTGTGATCATCCTGTTCGAGCTTTATCACAGAGGACAAATCTCCCGACCTGAATTTTTGAAACCAATGCCTTGCCGTCCGTTCATTGATAGCACTATCCCCAAACGCTTGACATATTCGGCGGCTTGATGCAGTGGCTGATAAGCCCACTTTGAAGTCGTAAAGTAAACAACCCGAACGAGCTCTTTCATACGTCCATTTCGCTTCGATATTGACGAGTTCCGATTGATGAATGTGAGCAGTGGACCTGCGTTTATAACAACTGATATTCCTACTCTCGACTGACGGTTTCTCAATCACGTAATACACGAATTTGCGTACTTATTCTCACTTCTCTCAATGGAAACGCGCAAACGGTCTAGAACTTTTTTTGTTTAATTTGTATATTGTGTTTTTTCTCTTGTTATAACACTGTAATACAAATTGAAATGTTAATCAGTTTGTTTTCCACGATATCTATTTTACTTGAGTGAAAAGTACCATTCTGGCTACCGTACCAGTTTCTCAGACATTGAAGAACATTTCTAGATACAAAATTTAGTAAAAATATGCAATTTTTCTTTATGTTAAAACTGAAAGCGAATTATGTTGAACTCATTTTCTTGGAATTTATTTTTAAGTTTAGTCTTGGCTGAGACGTTAATCATTCTGAAATAATACAGAGTTGTTAAACTTAAAGAAAAAAAGGAAATCGTAATACTCAGAAAGTATCAAATTATTCATTCTTTAAGTATAGTTAAATTTGTCTGTTTTTCAACTCATTCTGAGTATTACTTTATTGGTTATTTAAATATTTAAGTTGACTCGAAAATAGCAACGGAATTAGTTCTAGGCTGTGACGAGAAATGGATTTAAGCCTGTTTTCCATTTATTTAAGTTCTACTTCACGTCATACGATGTGTTTGATGTCTAGATCAATTAAATGAGAAAAGTTACTTACGCTACATCTATTGAACAATATATGGGTAAAGTAGGAATAAAGCCCCTCAAATACAAATTCATAACTAAGCTTTTTTAGTTTACTCTTTATGATGCCCTCCACCAGTCGTAAAAAAATGGTACTTTGCGAATTATACCGGTCGACCGATCTCCTCAAATCAAAACACGTGGACAAATGCCGGGAAGATGCATCCAATAGTGACATGTTCGAACAAAATAATAATTGAGCATGACAGAATTTGGTAAATTTTTTTTAAAATTTGAGACATCTCTTAATTTGGCGAAATTGGTAGCTGATTTTATTCGTAAGTACCAAAAACATTTTATTTTCTTACACATTTATTTCATTATAATATTTCTTTCAGAATTTGAGCAATTAAAAAAATTATGTCTTTATGTACTACACCATTTTCTCTGCATTTATGTTCCGAAATTTCAATTTAACTGCTTCCTGTCTAAACCTTTGTCGAAATATTGACTGTTCAGTTGCGAAGCGTAAATACAATTCCATTCACAAAGGCGTTTTACTAGATTGGAGTATATAATTATTATACCGAACGGCAAACAATTTCCACGTGAAATGTTAGTAATTCTGTGAACTCAATTGAAACTTAATTAGTATCGAGTATATGACAAACTGCTAGCGGTAAATGTTCGAAATTGCAACACACGGAAAACATTTATAAATTAAGGCTGAGTTCGAGAAGTTGTAATTGAATGTTATTAATTTGCTTGACTAGAAATGATTCTTGTTTACTCTTTGAGACAACGAACAAAAACATATTTCCTTATTGAATAAGATTCAGTACTTAATTTGAATAATAATTTTGTTAGCTATTTTGTCATGGTAAATATTTCGTTGGTTTAATAACTCCGTTTCTAGTTAAATGCTCTATCCAGGTAACCTGAGAAAATTCTTGTTTGCATTGTTTCGCGTGTATTTTTCTTTGAAGAAACTTTCTTTAGAAGGATTCAGCTTTTGGATTTATTTATCAGTGCAGGGATAACAGTAACAAATTAAAATAGAAAAAATCAATAAAAGTTATTAACTAACAATACTAATAATGCTATGTATATAACATTTTGACATTTAAATAAGGTTTGCTAATGTAATAAAGAGATAACGCATTTCTGATGAAATATCTTGAATAAAGTTGTTTAAAAGTAAGTTTTTTTTTTAAGTTTCTTTCAAAATTTTAAATTTGTCGTGAAGAATATATATATATATCATAAAAATTAATATGGTACCTTTTGTATATTTCCCCCCGTCAATCAACGATCATATTCATTGCGAAAATAAAAAAAAAAATGCAAAATTGTTCTCTATTTACATTGGATCATGTGGAAAGTTTACACAGACCCTCGGTAGGTCTGAATGTATCAAAACGAACGAAAAACATTCACAAATGGCAGTGGTTAATAACCAAATTTCAAATCCATTTGTTACGATTTATTGATTTTTGTCAGTTTTACGCTTTTGAGCATGGAAGGAAAT
>BMAO01013439.1:0-17092 GCA_019973975.1 Trichonephila clavata
CCCGTCTCCAAAAGCCGTCAAGTAGCTGAATAGTGCGGCGTTAATATTCATTCACTCAATCACCTAAAAATGCACTTCGGAAACCCTGTATAAAATTTTACATAATAAAACAGAAACAATGTACACAGTTTATATTAAAAATGAAATCAAAAACCTATAAAATTCCGTTCATCATCTTACTAAAAAAACATATTTATTGAAGATCTTACTTATATTTTTCAACCTGCCAACAATGCGAGATGTTCAGGTATAAATCAATTTTGTTTCAAATCTCTTCTTTATTGGAAGAAAGTAATATTTTATGTTTATGATAAAGCTATTTTATTTCATATAAAAAGAGAGAAAGTCACACACACAGTGGAGGGATAGTTAAACTGAAGGAAAGACCTTTATCAAAGTATTTGGAGAGATCAGCTTTTGAAAAGAGAGTGTGGAATGGAAATGCTTTTCTACAGAATTGTATCGATTACCAAGTCTTTACTAAACTATCTCTAAATCTATAGAGATTGTAGGTATTGATAATGTTTAAACTATTTGAAAGTAAAATTTTTGAATTGGTATAATTTAACAGTACTTGGAGAAAGGTTATTTGAAGTATCATACATTATTCCATTCAACTTTTTTAAAGTATAATAATTGAAAAGTTTTAACAATAATTTAACGCATTATTTTAAGGAACGAAGGAAAAGAAACTATAAATATCGGACATTCTCCATTATTTAGCGTGATTAAAATCTTCTTTTTATTTAAAAAAAATTATAAGTAAAATATTACAGTAATTAGCAAAGATTAAACTATATAGCTTCAGCACATTTTATTTGTAACTTAAAACAAATATTCTGAATATAAATTTAAAAACAATTATAAAAGAAAAGTAAAGTGTCTTACACATATTTTTAATAGTTTTACTTACGAAAACTATTTTAAATGGACGAGGATTATCTGCCACATTTTTAGAAAGTATGTCAATTTGAAGTCCAGTGGCTGAGTGATTAGTGCATTACAATTCCACACAAAAGGTCCGAAGTTCAAACTTCAGGCTGGGCAAGATTGACTCAGCCTTTCATCCCTTCAGGGGCGAAAATGAGCACTAAGCTAACTTGGGAACTTAGCACTGGGGCTTCACGTCAGCCTGACCACCTGACTGGAACATCTGCTCATGCACCTCAGAGCCCAAAGTTGCGTATACTGAGTTGACCCCATGGGTTGTTGTGCACTGAGTTAAGTTAAATTATTTTATAGGCCTATTAGCTAAATAAAAATACCAAGTTTGTTATTTTCTATTCACTAGAACAAAAACTGCATGTATTTCGTAAAAGCAGATGTCATTACTTTAAGAAAGATGTTATACATTAAAACGCGTTTTACTCAAAATGTGGTGTGTGGTGTGTGTGTGTTTTAATAATCAAACGGGGCTGATTGTACAAAAAGTTTTAAAAATAAGTATCTGAATTTTTGGTGTATTTTCTGTATAACAGTAGATGCATTTTATCCTTCAGATTTATCAATCACTGTTTTTACAAAATTTAGTCTTTTATGTTAATATAATCACTGTCTTTTTAAGCAATTTCATATAAATAACTAAGATAAAGGGTTCTTGTTTTGTAAAAATTAACATAACTCCTATCCTGAAGGTCATTTCAAAAATGAATAACAGAGCAACACATCAGAATTGAAAAATTAAAAATTTGTTCATAAACTTTTGGTGCAGAATGAGCTGCATTTATGTTATTTTTGTAAAAATTTTACCAATTTTTTTCCAGTTTAAGTAATAATTTTGTTCTCCTTAATTTTAGTACACTTTTCTTAAAAGTACTAAACAAAGCTAAAAAATCCCTATAGCTCCATAATTTAAAAAAACAAAATTGTCGGAAGTAATCGGACACCTTTATATGTTTGAACAAGTTTCAATTTTTAATTCTTGTTCAAACTTATATATTTGAGGGGGAAAAAAGGGTTTTCTCTTTCCTGTAATTGGTTTTCATACATAGTTTCCTAATTTTCATACACCATCGTTTATAATGTATAATTAAAATTAAATGTATAAAGTTAAATCAGTATGGTTACTCATTTATAGTTCACTAGATATCTGCTCCTTTCAACGAAATTCTTCAATCTCTCCGAAATAATCAATCTGAAGCGCAAGCATGTATCAACTTGTTATTTTTCAATTAATAGTCCTTTGTAGCTCCTTTTGACCGTACCGTAATATGTGTGCTCAAATTATTCAATAAAAGATCATTATATGTATATTTTTTTTCAAAATATTGCGTTGAGATTCATTTACTGCACTGAGTTTTCCTCAATAACACGTATCAATCTTCAGACTCCATTTTAAAAAATCCTGTTATGTTTACCAAAAAGGATTTTGTTTCTGGAGAAAGGGGAAAAATCACTTCAGAACTTTTCTGGTGGAGTGGCAAAGTGGATATTTTGAAAAAAGATTTCGAGGATCAGAGGCAGTGGGGAAAATGCTTTCTACGAAATCTCTTTCTGCATCATGGTCTCCCATTACATAATTCTTTACTTACCTAGTTTCCTTATGCGTCGAAAAGCAGGAAAACACCTGAAGAAGATTTTGGAGGATTTACAAGAAGAATTCTTTGAATTTGAGTAAAGCAAGCATAACTTGAAAGGAAACGTTTGACTTGCACCATCTAGTTCGATAGAACGCTTTTGCACCAGATAACCCGAATACTTCTATGATGGTGAGATAAATTATTTTTCAAGGAATGATAAAAATAAAAAAAATATTGTACAAAACTCTTAAGTAGTGATATTAAATTCCAATGTTTCTAATTAATTTTTGTTTAAAAATAGAATTTTATTTGCGAAAAGAAATAATAATCATTTGATATTGTATCAAGTATATATACATTTATACCTTATTTTTTAGTTGAATCAATGACCAATAAAAGGTAAAAATAATGAATTGTGTTTAAAAGCTGTAACATGAAACGTTTCATGTGTTAGATAATTGATTTTTTTTTAAAAAAAAAATTGTAGTTTAAAGTATCCGGCTGGTTGCGACAACTTTTGGTTTAAAAAAAGGAGATATTGGGATTTTTTTTGTTATGTTTAGATTTGTTTAGGGCATTTTAAGAAAAATGTGCTAAAATTAAGAAGAGAAAAACAAATTATTATTACTAAAACGGGAAAAAATAGGTAAAAATTGACAAAAAATAGCATAAACGTGGCTCATTCTGCAACAAATGTTTATAAGCAAATTTTCAAATTTTTCAATCTAATGTGTTGTTATATTATTCAATTTTGAAATGACCTTAAGGATAAGAGATATTTTCTTTTTTACAAAAACAAGAGCACTTTATCTCGGTTACTATACGAAAATGCTTAATAAGACAGTGATTATATTCACATAAGGGACCGTTAATTTTGCAATAAAGCAGTGATTGATAAATTCTGAAGGTTAAAACAATTCTTTTTTGTATACAGAACTTGCAGAAAATTCAGTTAATTATGTTCAAGACTTTTTTTTAGTAATCACTCACCCCGTTTGATTATTTTCAAAAAATCACATTTTGAGTAAAACGCGTTTTAAGGTATGCCATCTTGCTTAAAGTGAAGGCACATCTGCTTTTACTAAAACACTTGCAGTTTTTGTTCTAGTGAACGGGAAATGATAAATTTGGTATTTTTCTAAAGCTAATAAGATGGCCCATAAAAAAATCAGAAAAAATTGTCAATTTTTGGCAAAATTCAAAGTTTTAGGGTAGTCGGATACCTTAAAGATAAAAAAACACCATTTTATAGTTAATAGAATTAAGTTGTAACTTAATCTTTTAGTCGCTAAATCTGGAAATGGGATCTGGAATTAGTCGCCAGATGTGGAATGAGATCTGAAAATCGGAAATTATTCATCCTGATGAATCTGATCAGGACAATGGAACCAAATTATTAAATTGCTTTTTTTTCTTCAGTCCTGGATAAGTGAGCAAAATTTCGAATTAATCTGGCCTTTTAAAGTGGTTAAAAATTGAGTTCAAAGATTCCGTTACATACAAGTGAAGCTTATAAAATGGTGTTAAAAAGTTACAATAATCAATTAGAACCAATGTTGGAAGCGGACTACAAAACTCTTAATCTCAAGCAAACTATAATAAAATCAATAAAACTGCTAGCCTATTTTTCTAAGAAAATATTTAGTGTTTCAAAGAAATTTTAAGATCATTTAACGCAACTTGTAATAATTAAGTTACGTGATATGAAAATGATGGGAAAAAACTTCAAATTTCTGTTTGTGGTGATGAACAACGCGCATCTTGGAACAAGTAACTACCATACAATTACATTATTGTTTATTGGTTTGGTGGCTTAGCCTTCCCACTTCGTAAGCCCACCACTAGCCCCCACTTCGTAAGTCTATTTGCAGTAGAGCAACGTTTCTCAAACTGTGGCGCGCGAACCTTTTAGGGGGGCGTGATAACCCTACATGTCAAAAACAAACGATTATTTAAAATGTATTAAATTTATGGGAAGGAAGCAAAGTAAAATACATTCTGAAATAATAAAAAATAAAACACACATTTACACTGATATAATACTCATAAAAATGTATCAGTACTGCGCAATGTATTTTATTATTAAATTAACAATACTAAGTTAAGAACAAGTTTAATAATTAGCAGTGATCCCATGGGTTTCTTATAATTTATACTCTTTTTAACTAAAGTCAGCGTTTCTCAAACTGTGGGGCGCACCCTCCTAGGGCGGCGCGAGCATATTGAACATTCGAAAGTAAACTGAAGTAAACTGAAGTAAGTACTGAAAGTAAACAAACAAAATACGTTTTGACATAATACACTTATAAATGTATCAGTACTGTACAATGTATTTCATAATTAGTTTAACAATACCAACTTAAGAACAAGTTTGATAATTACCATTGACCTTATGGGTTTTCATTAACACTTATCTTACTGTATGGTTATAATTACACTGTATGGTTTATAATTAATCCTTTAACTGCTGATTAAAAGATACTCGAATCGTTCTCCAGTGCCACCGTTTTCAACGTAAGCGCGTGAGTGTAATGTTGTTTTTTTGGGAGGGGAGAGAGTAAGTTCCTCTAAGTAGAATTCCTTCGCAAACGCGCACACACACACATTGTCAAGGTCATTTTATTGCATTCCAAAGCCTTCGGAATAATTTTAGGGACAGAATTGCACAAAAAATATCGTACTTTGGAAAGACGTATATATACGTCCAGAAAATAAATGTTTTAGCTGAGAGAGGAGTTTATACACGCATGTGTCTCTTAAGAGCCTTAAGTCGTATAGTAGCTTTATCGTCAAAGAATAGTAGTATGGAATGCAGTACATTGTTATTGCATGGAGGGGAACGCGATGAAAATTATGATTGAATATTGGGTCGCGATATTGAAAGTTTGAGAAGTACTGACTAAAGTCGTATTCTAGCTTTAGCATCAAAGTATATTATTGTTGAATTCAACACATTGCTATTGTATGGACGGGGGGGGGTGATGAAAATTATGTCGCAAGTATTGAAAGTTTGAGAAGCACTGCATTAGGCAAAAGACACATATTTATTTAAAATATATTTTTCTTTTAATGACATGAATTTCTTTACGTAAGGATGTGTGTATGAAAGAAATGAAAATAATTTTAAATTAATTGTGAAAGTTTATTTAAGATTGTGGATTTTTTTTTATTTTAATTGTTGAGCATAGTTATAAAAAAAGAGGAATATAAGATATATAAATATATAACATATAACCATAGTTAACTTTTTTTTGGCAATTTTTCATTTAAAATTTAGAGATTTGACTGCTATAAATCACTTTTCAAAATGGATTTTCGTTTAAAAAATTCTTTGCTTTTTTATAAAGGTGTTTTATTTATTTTTTCCCTACCATAAAGGGATTAGAAAACGCCACTTAGGAGATTTCGAGCAGAATGTAAGCTGAATGAATTCGACAGATTTGGAAAGATTTTTCTGCGAAAGCTCGCGTTGTTTCGAAATCTCTTTCTGTAGAGGATTTTCAACGTATAATTCTTAAATAAATACTTAAAAAATTGTACGAGGATTATAGACAAAAGGAGATTTGGAAGATTTTAAAATATGAAAAAATGAATTGGAATGAAATTGCATAGCTTGAAAGGAAATTATTTAGAATGTTGGTGGTGTTTAGGTAGTTATTTTGCATGAAAAAATGTTTCTTTTTTTATTATATCTAATGTTTTTCATATAAGAAACTGTTTACAGAAAATTTTATTGGGCAAATAATTCCTTTATAGTATTATTTATTTAGTTATTTTGAATAATTGTGTGAATAAAAGAATTGTGTTCTAAATTATTTAAAAGTTTTCCTCACGTTGCGAAAAATTATAGGTAATTATTTAACATTTTTAGATTTTAAGCACATTTAAAAAAAAAGTTAAGTTAAGAAAAGTCTTTCAAAAAAAAATTGCCTAAGAAAATTAAATGTCTAAATATATTACGATAATCCAGGACACTTTTTAATGGGAACACAATTTTTTTTTCTACAACAGAATTTTTAATTTATGATGATTAAATATGACATGTTATAGATTTATATAATATAGCACTAATATTTACAGTATCGAATTATTCTATGCAAATAGGATATCGAAGGTTGGTTAAAAGGTCATTGTTTACTTTTTTGTCTGTCAAAGTGGGTGGGGCACATCAGCTGATTTTCTTTTATAAATTCATTTTGACATATTTCTATTTCATAAAATATCAAATGTGTTACATCCCAGGAAAGGTCATGAATTGTTGAGTTTGGAAATATCAAAAGCCCAGAAGTCTATCGACTCCTCTTAAATAGAATATACTTTGAATAGATAAATCTCTCATTTATCCCATATAATATTATAGAGCTGCAGGGTGTTGGTCTAATCGGCACCCCTCTCTCTCCGTCCTGCGCGGCTAAAGGTGTGGGGAAAACAATGCATCACCAACAACTTCCATAATAACAATTACTTTTATTTATCCTTTAAACACACTTAAACAATCACAAATGAAACTACAAAAGGAAACCTGGGAGTGATATATAAAGTATTCTCTAATCTCAATAACTAACTCTAAGTAAACCCAACTACGTGACTTAGATAAGGAGAACAAGCGCTAATAAACCGATAACTAATTCTAATACCATGAATCTTAAATCTTCAATCTAATAATTTAATCTCTTAGCAATTACTTCCTTAACTCGCGCTATGTTTGTAAATGAAATATTCCAATATTCACACTCACGTAACAGCTCCTCGGCTCCTTCTATATTACATCTACAAAACCCAGATTTTATGTAGTCAAACTAATTTAAATACCACGGTTTCTTCTTGAAAGGCTGTGAATTAATATGAATGCTAGCCCCAAAGTTTTCCCTAGAGGATTAGTAGGAAAATGACTCGAATAGATCCGTCACAGAGCAACACAACTAAGAATTTACTATTATTTATTCTCGTTATTGGCATTTGTCATTTAAATAATAAATATAACAACAAACATACTGCTGCACTACATCAGTTGTGATTACCTGAAGTATTTAAGTAGCCTCATACAAAAACACAATTGCTTCTCCATATTCTCTCCCTGAACCCGGCTGGGTGGCGTAGTTAGTTTGTCGTTGGCCTTGCTCGCCTGAGGTTGCGGATTCGACCCCGGCCCAAGTTGGTGGATTTCCATGATGTAGAAAATCGACATCGTCTATGTTGTATGATTATGTGGCATGTTAAAGATCCCTATAGTGCCTGTTTGGCTTGAGTAGCTCGAGGAAAAATTAAATTCTTAGTATTATTTTTCATCTTTGGAGCTCAGGGGGCAAATCAATCGAAAATCGAATTGATTTTTCACAAAATCAATCAAATCAATCGAATAGCTCAGGGGGCAAATCAGTCGAAAATTGAATTGATTTTTTACAAAATGAATCAAATCAATTCATTTTTTGATTTCAGAAATTCTAAGATAAGGGAAAAAGGTATCACTTACCTTATTCTTCTATTTCTAACACCCGGGATGAGCTTGACCTAAAATTTCGATTTTGTTATTTCAAATATACTTTTACTCATAAAAATAAGATCCCTGAGGGATGTCAAAAAGATTTAATGGATAAGGAAAATATAAAACTGAAACACGACGCGTTCGAATACAGACTCATCTCCTAATACTAATACAGATCATAATACAGAAGAAAAAACAAAACAAAAAGGAATGCGCTCACAGCGTCACTAAAGTTGAACTAAAAAATTCCTTGGCTGCGTTCGCGACAAGGTGGAAACTAGGCGTCAAAACTACATTGCATGGGTTGTTATTCCACCTACATGGTTACGCACTAAAAAGAGATACCTGCTTCCTGGAAATATTCTTGGGTCTTAATAAGACTTAAGACTTATCATGTAGTGAGGCTGATGCATGTTAAATTTGTGAGTCTACATGATGGCGCTGGGTGGAAGTTAGGAGTTTGGGCCACTTTAGATGTCGTCCTTGTCATTTGATTATGGTTTAAAATGACAATTTTTTTTTATCATGTTTAAGGGAGAAAAACGTAATACGGTGTTGTTTGGACAATAGTAAAAAAAATACTATATCGTGTTAATAAATTTCTCAATTATGCCATCTTGAGGGAACAGATATTTCTGTTAACCCCTCGAAATGAACTGTACTATGAAGGAAATGAAGTGATATCTATCGTTAACCAATAAAACCTTGAAATTACTTATTTATTTTAAGTAAAATTTATCATCATTAAACTCGCCTAAATTTCAATTTAAATAATTTTTATGAATTGTAGATATTTTAAAAATTGCTTCTAAGAATGTTATGTAACGTCTTCAAATAACAGGCGTTAACTTCATAAAATAAAAAAAACGAAGTATTTTTCAAGTATAAAAATACGTAAATAAATCGAAAAAAGCAAGATTATAAAACATATGTGAATTAGGAAATACATCTGCTTAAAAAGTCTGTAGCAAGATTGACAAATTATTCCTTTGCGATGAGTTTTGTAGGAATTTGGTCTTATAGCTACGAATTTTCCCAAATTTAGTGAGTTCAACTTATTTACACATACAGTGAAAATTATTTGACACGAAACTAAAAAGGGGACTGAAATATTTTTCTTGTTAAAAGAATTTTGCATCAAAAGATATAGAAAAAAAAATTTATAACTAAATTAAGTTTATTAGAGAACATTTTATGTTCATAGATATGCATATATGCATGTATTTATTAGAAATGCATGACACATAAACATTCATAAGAACTAAATGAAATTCAATGCAAAATTTTCAAGTTTTTTGAAAAACAAATCATGTATTGTGTTTTTGGAAAACAATCTGATATTTTTCTTAGCATTGTCTTTTTTAGCATCTAATTGCCAACAAATTGTTCGATGTCGTCCATTTTGTTAATAATTTTACCATTGGAATGTGTGTCTAAATAACTGCAAATACTTTTCATGTTGTTCCTCATTTCAAATGACGTGGAAACAGGAGCTACATTATTCATTTCATTTTCACCTTCGAAATAAATGGTATAAATGAGGGTTTTTTAAAAGCTTTGAACAAACTCCAAAATGTCTTTATGTGTCATAATTAAGGCTTTACACACATTATCATCATCTACTACAGCGAGTTCTTTCAATAACACAGCAGGACAGTTCAATAATACAGAAAAGGTAATGCGAAAACACTTCTTTTTCATTTCACATTCCACTTAAATCTTTGTTTACCTAACGTATTTTGCTCATTTCTAGAAAGGAAATCTTTCCGTGTTAAACTTTTTCCGTTTCCTGTTAAGAGAGAAAAAAAACATGAAAATACGTTGTAATTTGTTGGGACCGTTGTATTATTTTGTGTTCACTATTATTTTCTCTTAAGCGTTTTCAAGTTGAACGTATTTCACTGTGTATTTGGTTTCTGTACTATTATTAAAGCTAAATACTACGATAAATAACCTATCAGCTGTAACAATTATAAATTTTCAGAAATATACATCCATCCGATAGTAAATAATTAACAATATTACGATCCCTATCCCCGTATGGAGCACCATCTAGCACAATCGATCATTAAAGAGCTCCATCAAGTCTTTTTCTGGATCCATCCGCGATAGAACCATTGTTAGTCAGTGTTATCTGTATGCGCGAGGTATTCAATCAATTAACAGGAGACAGGGACTTGCTGACTACCCCAACAAGACGCATGGCTGAAGTTGAAAGGTTACGAAATATAAATGATCAATCAATTTATTTCTAGGTGATCGCATCACTTTCCGAATGGTTTAAGAGCCACTTAACGAGACAAGCGCGTGATGAAAAGACCACTTGATACAATTTAATTTGAACTCGATGAAGAGTAGAAGTATTAGAATCAGTTGTTAATACGAATTGAACGAATTGAAATAGAATGACTTTTTATACCTCTGTTACGCATTTACGAGAAAGCTTATAACAAAAGGTTTGACAAACAATTTATTTCCAACAATAGTAACATTTGTAAAATCAAAGAAGTATTTTCTAATTCTTAAGCGTCCATCTAAGCTTTTAAACGAAAACTTTAGTATATTTTATGTAATAAAACTTTAAAATAACTGTGATGTTTGAGATAAATAAAGGTAGCGTGATATATATTAATTAAATATTTAGTTTATTTACGTCGTAACTATTAATTACAGTATATACATTCTGAAGTTATTAAACTATTGCTAAGAATTATTAGAGTCCAAGTTTGTGAGGGAGGAGATCATCTCGACTCTGCGAAAATTTTTAACCATCTCTCTCTGCCCTCTAGGCATTTTTGGATCATTGCGGTCGCCCTTTGTATCCTCGAGTTGCATCCGGTTAGTGGCCGGAGTAGGGGGGTTCCTCGTGGTGTCAAAGGTTGCTGGGGCGATGTCTAAGACCACGCAACATTTTAAGGGTGCAGATGCCATTGCCCATAGTGATCATATTCCCAAAAGAAGTCTATTCAAAGCTGTGTGGCGAAAACGTCACAACCACAAACAGTTGATTGTACCTTTAAGCCAGTTAAAATTGTAATAATGGTGTTTTTATCTTTTTCTAAATATTTCTTATTTTTGAATTTAGAATATAATTTAATAACGGTAAATAAGACTCACCCCTCAATGTAATCTAATGTATTTTAACATTCATCGTTTGCAGAGTGAATGTTATATGAATTTCGCACATTATAAAGTAGCACGAGTGCTACTGGCCACGGACATATGTAATTTTAAACCTCGGTCGGACGAAACCTGATCTTGCAACCCCTCTCCTAAATACCCCACCAACGGGAGGGCATTGAATTTTGACAGTTATAACACACAACGGCCTCCTCCCCATGTCAGGTCTTCAGTGGCACCAGAATTCGAAATCACGACACTCCGGTCACGTTTTCGTCACCATAACTACCAGTCTACCACAGCCACTATCATTTGTGAAGAGTTATAACACAACATATACAAATACAATTGATAAACATTTATCCGTCCAAAGTAATGTTTGACAGCGTGATATCTTCTTCGTAAAAAGAATTTGGTGCCCATCCGATATAGTGGATAGCAATGCTGTGTCGTAGGCCTGGATTCACACCCGGAGAGAACGAGGAAGTCTAGTGGCCAAGGTAATGACTTGTGCCAGCGTGCATGATTCGAGCCTAGTGCCACTGAAGACCACCGTGTAGGGGTGATGCACGTTTAATCTGTCGAGAGAAGGGTGTCAGCTCAGGTGTCGTCCTTCTCACTTGACCATGGTTCAAAATTATGAGGTGTCACCAAAAGTCATCGTGTAGTTAAACAGTGTGACGTTATAATTGACTCACTCACTCACATCCCAGAGAAAGCATGGATGTTTGTAAATGTATAGTGCCTCTGTGTGACATGAGGATACTCTAAATAGCCGTAAAGCTGCAAGTTCTCTCGTGAAGTTTGTGGAAGGCAAAGACAGATGAAGGGCCCTGACCACACCTAGCGTGTTCTTCCTCAAAGATGAGATGTAACCGAGCGTCACTGTTATATGTATGGATTTAAAAGCTACGACTAACGACAGGCGCACATCCAGCCCTTTGATGCGATGTATTTCTTGGCCTCTGGATGAGTGGCATAAGTAACAACAGCAACACGAATTCGACTTAAATTGTTTAATAACATAATAAACAATATGCGTGTTTAAAAATAAAGTTATTTTAGAGTCTATTAATTATTCAATTAATTAATTACTTATCTCTTATGATGTTAAAATGCCTAGGTGGCTGCAGTTGTCAAGTAGTAATGGTCTCCAGCTCGAGGAAGACGTTGCCGTGTCACGAACTCCAAACTTTGTGCCAATAAAGACAATCCGCATAGTCAAAATCCTCTTAATGGAGCGGTATGATAGATAAACGATGCGAGGGGGAATTTGAGATGTTGCCCTTTTCAAAATTAACACTCGTCGCCAATAACTCTTGTATTAATTCACAGTGCGACACAAAATCGATCAAGCAAACAAAATTCTAATTTTAATTCTACCTTCGTAAAATTTGTGTGAATTAATTTTAGCTTTCGTTTTAACCATTAGTATTTTTCAAAACATTCATAAATTCTGAGTTAATTAAAATATTAGTTTACATTTTGTATGCATATTTAAAATAATAATTTTCATAAAATGTTTGCATATTTAAT
Organism: Trichonephila clavata; assembly: GCA_019973975.1. Taxonomy (NCBI): domain Eukaryota; kingdom Metazoa; phylum Arthropoda; class Arachnida; order Araneae; family Nephilidae; genus Trichonephila; species Trichonephila clavata. Next base: position 12,661 of record BMAO01013439.1, read on the forward strand.
CATAAATTATAGAACACGTGTTGAATCTATACGAAGGGAATTTTTACAGGTGGCATAACTATCACACTTGTATTGTGTAATTGCTCAAAAAGGTGGAGCCGTCTTTGGATGACGTCACTCAGAAGGAGAAGGTGCTCTAAGAGAATTTTGTTTTATCACTAAAAAGTCGAATTTAGCTAGCCAAGACGGATTACGGTTTTTTTTCCCATTGGCATCGTAATGTAATTTAGTGGCCTTTTGCTAGCAAAAATGTTCATTTGTCAATAAATATATTAAATATTACTTACATATAAAACTAAGTATTTATGCATTACACCATCGACCGATTTTGTCAAACTAATATACATCTCCTATTCAAAAATGTCGCCAAATGCTGCTATCGTTGTTATAACTGTGGTCAAGCGCGCGTGTGAAAGGTTTCCACTTTTGGCTGTATATTGCGGTATCTGTGTGCGTCCGTCGAAACGACGAAACTGGTTTACAGTACAAGTACGAAAGTACTGAAATTAATATTTAATTACCGTAAAATCGCGTAACACACGCACTTTTAACACAAAAAATAAGATCGAAATGTCCAGGAGCGCGTTACCAGGTATAAAAATAAGATCTTTAAAATAAAATAAAAAAGATAGCGTTGAAAAAATTATTTTACATATATAAAATACAGTTTTTTAAAAGAAATGCATTCTTTATGAACTTAAGGGGTTGTAGATCTCTAAATATGCTTTTTTCTAAAGCTTGGAATAATACCTCGAATGAATGACTCAAAAAGAAAGAATTATGTACGTATATTTCAGGTTATTCATAAAAAAGGGGTGCGTTATAGGCGAATGTACCTAAAAACTGAAATTACAACTTGAAGTATACCTGCGCGTTATGCGGCGATTTTGCGTTATTAACTATTATAATATAAATATTATAAGAATAACATGATGATATGTTGGGTTTCATTTAATTATTGATAGAAAAAAAATTGTCAAAATTTTCAATTGCAAATTTTTTGTTTGTTAAAAAAATAGTATATATATGCATTCGTATAACATATAGCAAAAATTACAAATTACAATTACATATCATCCCTTTCAAATAACATTTCAAATTAAAAGCAGAAAAATAAAACAAGGAACTACAATGTTTAAGAAACATTAAAAACTACAATTTCTTTCAATTTTATTGAAGGACATAAATTTGTGAGCTTACACCATTCAAAACAGAAGAAACAAACTACAAATTTCACATTAAAATTAAATACAATTCAGGGCTTCATAACTAATTTTTCCACCCGGAACTATCTAAAAGAACAAAATGGTGAATATTGTAACCTTTGTATCGAGATCATGACATAAAATGAAAATATTTTAACGCAAAAATAACTTTGTAGCTCTCTCCAAAAATTAATATAGTACCCTCGTCAGTCATATAAGGATTTTCTGAATAGTTGTGAAACTTATAAAAAATGCTCGTGCCAGTAAAAAAAATACTTCCGACGAAACTTAATGAATATTTATAAACTGCCGAGTGAGATTTCTTTCTTTCCACTGGACATTTTCCCCATCTTGGGGGAAAATATTTTTGGCAAATTCAAAATTACGTTCTACTGTCAAGAAATTTAATATGACATTCCCATTCCCTATTTGCTTTTGTCATATGATGCGAGCCGGAGGATACAAAATGGAGAATATTTATAGGATGAAAAAATTGATACATGTTATTTGATTTATTTGTGTTCCGTAGATGTTTTCGAAAACTGGGGGAATTGTAAAGGCTTAAAATAAATATTTTTACTTTGTCTTCTAAATTAACATACCAATGTTTAAACTATTGGGACTAAAATTTCAAAATATGTAAAAAAAATCAACTGATGCTGGCAGATTATGAACTACATTTCTTAAAATGAATCGCCTGAGAATATTAAGTTCTATAACATGCGAAATGGATGCATGTTATGGAATGGAAATATATGAACCAAAGGTGCATTTGGATGATATATATATATATCACATGAAGTCACCATAGTTATTTTTGATAATTGTTTTTCATTTAGCTTTTGGATTGATTTTATAGATCTTTTGATTTCTACAAACTACTTTAAAATTTTAATATGATTTTTGTGCTTCGTAGTCACATTTATAACATGTTTTAATGTATTTCTAACTATTTTTGTCTTATTTATGCGCCCCCTTCAGATTTTTTCCTGTATTATTTTAAACTACGTATGGATTCTATATTTATGTATGAAAATTTAATGTTTTCATCGTCGAATTTAGTTTTAAAAATTACTTAAGAGTATTTTAAATATCTATTTTTACAATAACACATCACTCAATACGTCTCAGCCTCAATAATAAAACAGCCATCTTCATTGATTTTTTCAAATACTTACCTTAGTGAACAACAGAATCTTCTAATTTTTTAATACCTTTTTTCGTAAGAACGATTTGTCTTTGCTCTCAAAAGGCTTCACTTCGGCATCACTTCTGTATTTGAGCCAAACCTCGTTCCCTGTAGCATTCTTTTGAGGTCTCAAACAACCAGTATTGACTGGGAGACGGATCTGGACTGTAAGGTGCGTGGGAAAGAAATTCGAAGCGGAGTTCCTTCAATTTGACCATCGTTTTCATGGACGTGTGGCAAGAAGCATTGTCTTGGTTAAAACAGCACTTTTTCTTATGCATTTGAGGACGTTTTTTCTTTATTTTTCATTCATTTGATCCAATACGCCATGTAATATTCACTAATAATTTTTTTGCATTTCTGAAGGCAGTCAATAAACAAAATTCCATGTGCATTCTAAAATGCAGACGCTATAACCTTGCCAGCTGACGTTTGAGTTTTGGTCGCTTTGGACTTACTATCACCGGCTGTCCACTCAAACTGACGATTTTTTTCATTCCGGCATGTACACTCATGTCCATTAATTAAGGTAATTCAGAATCACACAGAAATTGAACTCTAAAATAAAAAATTTCACTGTAGAATTATCACACACATCTTGAAGAAGAATATGCAAATTACAGGAAACCACCAGATGGCGCGGATAGTACGTCACGAATGTAAGAGAGGGGTATATAAGAATGGTGGCAAAGAAGTAAAATTGTTACAAGCGCTTTAAAAGCCTTTCAGTGCAATAACCGCATAGTTATGGCACAAAGAAGCATTTGGATGATTTTTTACGTGGTAGAATTATCGGACGACTGGAATGGACGTACCAGCTGGAAGTATCCGAGGAACTTGGAATCGCCCAGAGTGTCATCTCCAGGCTTTGGCAACGATTCCAAGATGATGGTAATGTGAGTAGATGTTACAGCACAGGTCACCCCCGAGTTACAACGCCGAATGAGGACCGGTATTTGGCAAGGTTACTGCCAAAGAAACAGACGGAGCACAGCATCAGACCTGTCTCGTCAGCTCTCTTCAGCTACCGGTACGACAGTTTCAAGGCAGACCGTGTACAGACGCTTAGACACATTGGTCTATATGCTCGTAGGCCTGTCAGATGTGTTCCCCTTACCGCAACTCACTGTCGCCTGCGATTAACCTGGAGTAGAGAGCATGCATTGTGGACACCGCAACAGTGGTCTTGTGTGATGTTTTCCGACGAGTCAAGGTTTAGTTTGCAGTCTGATTCTCGCCGGACTTTCATATGGAGAGCGCCAGGTACCGTTACCACCAAGAGAACACCATTGAACGACACCGTTACGGTGGTGCAGGATGGCTCGTTTGGGGAGGAATTATTCTTGGTTCCAGAACTGACCTGCATGTTCAGAGTGTAACGATGACAGGCCACATCTATCGGGATGTCATTCTGGAACAACATGTACGTTTGTTTCGGGCGCCATGGGTGCTGAATTTCTGTTTATGGATGACAACGCCCGTCCTCACCGTGCAAACATTGTAGACGAATGCCTTCAATCGGAGGATATCACCCATATGGATTGGCCAGCATACTCACCGGACTTGAATCCAATAGAGCATGTGTGGGATATGCTTGGCCGACGAATTGCAGCCCGTCAACCCCTCCCACCTGTCTACCGGAACTTGGAGGGCATTGCTTGATGAGTGGTGTAATATTCCCCAAGATCAGATTGATAATTTGATACTCAGCATGCGTAGGCGTTGTAAGGCCTGTATTGCATCGTCCGGGAGACATACTCCGTATTAACCATCATACTAACCATGTTATACTGTTTTTTGTAAATAGGTTCTTTTTTAAATTTGCTCCAGGGAGTAAAAATCGCAATTTTTATTAATTATGTCAAACATATAGCATCTTTTTTGCTCTTTACCTTTTGTTTAATAAATAGACTTTACAAATAAGTCAAATTTGTTTTCTTTGTCTCTTTCTTTGCCTGAACTTCATTAGCCGTAATTTATATATTATAGGACATGAGTGTAGTAATGGATCCATGTTTCATCGATTGTCACATATCTC
>BMAO01013440.1:0-45066 GCA_019973975.1 Trichonephila clavata
TGCTTATTAAAAATATTTTTCAACTTTTAACTCGCCACTTCTTTAAATCTTTATTTTTTATCCTTTATTTGCTTGTTACTTTGATTCAACAAATTGGATGGTTTCTGTTCACCTTGGTGTGGATCCAACGTTCATCACATAATATTCTCCCAGGAGGCAACAGCAATGAATGAGAAATCTCCTCTTTTAAACAACACAGAAACCTAAAAAGCAATAAAATCGACCCCTACAAAAGCGCTTGTAGACCTCCCGTATCTTAAAGGGGGGGGAGGTAACACAGTGGGCATTTTCCAAGCAGTTCGCAAGAGTAAACAGGAACCGTTTCACTACTGCCAGCTTTGAAAAAGTAGACCGCTTATGGAAGGAGTTTTAATTAGAGCCTCAACCCCACTCAGAGGGCTACTTTAATGAGATATCAAAATTTTCCTGTTGTGGTTATCTGGATAAACGGATAGGTGTGAATTCAAGGTGTCGACCAAGTCATCAATACAAATATATGAAAGTAAATGTGGTTAGTGAAACTTGTGTGTGCATGTAGGATCCAAGATACATTCAATAATTAATTGCATAATTCTATTTATCCTATAATATTCAATTCAGTTTAATTCCTATAAACTGAATCCTACAATCAGTTTAATTCCTATAATCCTATAATATTAATATGAATTTCTATAAAGGTAAATTGTTCTTTACAGTGAAACTAAACCTCGAAAACCATTTTCCCGACTTAATCAACGGCAGACTCCATTTTAGATTAAATAATTTAGTAGCTACGTCTAAACCAATTATACATTCGGAAAGCTACAATGGTTCTTCATTCCTTCTTTTTTGAACGAAAGACTTTCGTCACCTACTGGCATTTAACTTATTCACCTCCACCCCTGTCACGTAAAGCGATAAAAACCCTGTACTAAGAAACGAGTCCTTGATTATAGAGATCTTAAGTTTATGAGCATCTAAGTAATTAAGCTCTGCATATGGATGCCTGCAGAAAGCAATATAAAATGAGATGGAGTTTAACATTCATTTAAAAGTTCATATAAAAGAGGATTATTCTCCCAAATGATATGTTACGATTTCTGCCCAAAAGAAATACTTAAAGTTGAATTGACTTGATTCTGAAGTGCAAAATTATTATAAATGACAACATTGCTTCAAAGCATTCTTAATGAACAGAAACTTAAATAGGCATTTAAGGCTTTATTCTAAAAAATATGTCCACATTTGCAAAGTTTGCGAAGAAATTTTTAATTCGATGGCTAATTTGAAATTGCATGAATGCATTCATTGAGAGGAAAATCTATACTGTTGTGAAGTTTGTAAAGCTTTATTCAAATACTTTTCAGATTTGCAGGGATATTTACGCAACCATACAAATGAAAACCTATATTCGTACTTTGAATGTAATAAGTCCTATCCTACCCGCCACTGTTTAAATGCTAACTTAAATACTCCCACGATGGAAAACCTTTATATTAATCGAACATTATATTTGTGGCTCAGTCACTCACTTCTTTTTATAAATTTTTTATAGTTCATGATAAACACCGTAAAATACAGTGAATAATATAACTAAGAGAAATTATACTTACCTACTTTTAGGAACTTGAAAATCTTTCTTTGGACATTTGAGAAAAAAATATCAATTAATTTTAGCAAAGTTTCAAGTGTACTTGCTTTTATAAAAAACACATCACAGAAAATTTTTGCTAACATTACAGGAATGTTATTTGTGCAGGCAAAACTGTCATACTTTGTTCCAGTTAATGCAGTTCTTGGATGATCGACAAATAGTATGTCGAAAATTTTCTTGTTTCTGTCTTTTCGACAGGCCAAAGTGTGTTTTGTGCTACACTTACAGCTTCATATTTTACGAGATAAAGTTCTTTAGACAGCATTTGAAAATTATCCGTTTAGCTCAAACGCTTCAAGTTCATTACCTTTCTTAAATTTACTTTCGCTATTTTGATTAATATGCGTTATTTCAGCAGTTTCTTCCCTTGCATGATCATTTTCAATTCCTACAATGCAGATGGCAGGTACTATTAATTTTTCTTACATTCTTATTTGCATTTATGAACCATAATAAAATTTAGAACTCCGCAGTAAGAACCACTAAATTGTTCACAGGGGTAAAAAGTAAGGAAATGGTGTTAGGAAATATTTTGGAACAATGGTGGTCGCGCGGGGATTTCGGTCAAAACAAGTACCTAAGATTGCTTTTTAAAAAGAAAATCGTTTGTTTCTCTAAAAAAGAAGGAAATATTTGACAAATACATGCTAGTTCCCATAAAGATTGCTATATAGGAGAATACTCTCAAGGTCTTTGGTAACAAATATACATTTTAAACAGAATTAATGATTTTGTGAGCCTGGGATTACTCTGTACCCCGCTCTCCCGCTTCCTGGTTAAAGGAATACATGTATTGCGTAACTATTTATGCCTATACAGTAGAAGGTCGCTTATCCGAATCAATTGGGACCGGACACTGTTCGGATACGCGATTGTTCGAATAACCAAAAACCAAATGCTATCCATGGAGTATATGAAACTGGACACTATACCAATATTGAAAATCATCACATGCGGGAAATATGCTTGAAGAAAAGCAAAATAGTTGCAAAATGTCGCAATTTTACCTTTAGATTGTGGAAAATAATCACTTATATATATATATATATATTTTTCACTGTACCTTTGTACACCTTCGTTTTTTCACTGCAATGTCTCTGATTCTATTGAGCAGCAGTAATTGAGATGGACAGCACTCTGATTGTTGTTCGTGCCACTCCATAGCGGACTCTAACGCATAAAACGCGTCAGCTTTTGATGGACCCTTGCTACTTTCGTTGTTGTTGTCCTCGTCTTTATCCGTTTCATCGTCGACAGGGTTGGATTCTTCCTACACGGAAGTCACAATCTCGTGATCATTTAGCATTTGACATCCACAGACTTTTGCATCGTATTCCATCCAAAATTCTACATCTTCTTCATCGCATTCTTAAAATCCTGGGATCGATTAAAAAAAGTCAGTAATTCTCTTTGTTTTGACCGTCATTGAAGTTTTTTCACCTTCTATAAATCTGGACACAGCTTATTCAATGCTTTTTTCAAAAATCGCACAGTTAAATGTCCCCAAAAATCCTTCACCTTTTGTTTTCATGTCACTTTTGACCTCACGTGAAACAACTGTTGAGCATTGCAATGTTCGAAAACGAATTCATATACAGTACATGTAGTTGGCCAAAAAAAATGGTTCGGATATTTCACGCTCCGGATAAAAAACGTTATTTTAAACGACGTTCTACTGTAATTCATATACGGAAATCAACGTTTACTGCTTAAACAGCCTTTAAGTTGAAAAAAATGAAATTCCTCGTAAAGCATCAGCTTACAATCAGTGAAATAAATTGTAGTTTAAAAAAAAAACCTAAAAAGCATGCTTTTATACTTAATCGAACTAAAAAGTAAGAAAAAAATTTTTTTTATATAAGAATAAAATGATGAACAAGAAAATTAATTTTATTGTGGTAAAGACCTGGGATGCTTTGTTCAACATTTTTACACTCCGTATTTCGGTATAGAATTTAGAAACTATAATAATTGATATATTTATAAAACAACCCCCCTTTTACCATAATGACATTAATTTTCTCGTTCATCATTTTATTATTATATTAGGAACTATTTTCTTACTTTTTAGTTTGATTCAGTATAAAAGCGTGCTGTTTGTTTCTTAAAATATAATTTATTTCATTGATTGTAAGCTTATTGTTGAATTTATCCTTGAGTTTGATATTTAAAGCGGAAATTACGCGCCTGCAGGAATTAGTCTTGCTCTTCAATGGATATTAAATAAAAGGTCTGAAGTGCAATTGTTCTCTCCCTTTACGGGGCTTCGGATGAGTCCTGCATCGTTATATTAGATCCCGTCTCTATAGAACAGGTCAATAAATAAAAGTGTGTTAAGAAGAAAAAGTTCGAATTAAAAAAAATTAATATACCATGTTTTTATAAAGGACTAAAAAGTATAAAATTCCTCCTATTCGTTTCTTCTTTCACATTTTCATGCATTGTCATCCACTTCTGACATATGGTTCAAATTTCGAGTCTCTAGCTTATTGGAAAGTTACGCAGCTTAAAATCAACTACACAATTCCACCAGGGCGGACATTAAAGAAAGCGAGTTAATAAAAACATGCTAATATTAAGTGTGAATCGTATCATCTTTTCTAAACGTATTGCTTTTTAAAAATAAAAAAAATATTTAACATTTAGAACTTGAATTTTTTATTTCACATGCACGAGCCTTTTATTTTCTTTTCTTTTTCAAAAAAATATTTATATTATGATAAGAAATTTTTAACACACACCCGACCTCCACTTTTTCCGCGTACGGAACACTTTTTTTGTCTGTTTTATTTCTATTAACCACAAGTGTACTTTATACTTGCATATAAGTAGCTTTAAATTAAAAATACTTGATTTTAGGGTTGCATCTTATTCTTTTAGTCACTATATCTGGAATTAGTCGCAAAATCTGGAAATGGCAAATGAAATTAGTCGCCAAATCTGAACATTGTATATGAAATTAATCGCAATTTCTGAAAATGGTAAATAGAATTGTAGCCAAATCTGATTAATGTTATTCCTGACGGTCCTGATAAGGACATTGGAATAAAATTATGAAATTATTGTATTTTCATCGGTCCTTGACAAGTGTGCAAAATTCAGAATTACACCAACCTTTTAAAGTGTGTAAAAACCGAGTTCACACACAAAGATTCAGTTACATGCAAGTAAAATGTATAAAAGCTTGTTAATAAATGTTTAAAATGCAAATATATCTACTTCGCATTATATTTCCAGTACGTTCCTATAGCAGCTGCGAAATTAAAAGCGGATCAAAATGCTCAATAGGACTTTTCTTTTTTTTAAACATTAAATTATCTTCATTCAGTGAGAGTTAACAATTTTCCACTTTGTATAATTAAATTTAATATTAACAAAAATTATATTTCATTTTGTGTAACGGCCGCAATCATTAATAAATATGGGCCTTGTCTCTTCTTCACCCCGATGTAGTTTACAAAAATTACAGTATATTAGACAGTGCATACCGAGGTTTCTAATCATAAGATTAGCGCCACTCAATTTAATTTGATTATCCTGGAGGTAATGGAGGTTGCTCTTTATCTCAAAAATCATCGTTTTCTTGCTTTGGAATGGAACTCTACACATTGGAGTGTAATTAGGAAGAGTATGTGCGTGTTGAGAGAGAGACCTTGTCATACATTTCATACTTTATATGGAGGGACAATAATTAATGCAATTATTTAAATTTTGATCAGGTGGATTTAATATTCCAACAAATGAATAATTATTTTTAACGAATAATTCATTTCAGAATTTGTGTCGCATGGAGTTTTATAAAAAGTTAATGTAATACTTGAACTTAAATTTTTACTTGATTATAAAGACTCGATTTCAGGATAAATAATGCAGCAGCTATCTCCAAGCCACTGGATTATTCGGAAAGCCACACAAATATTCACTACTTCTACTTTGAGTGAAAGATTCAGGTGTGAAACTCGCTATTGATTTATAACATACGTTATCAAGTAAAGAAAACAGATTTTGATTTAGGAAGTTGTGATTTTGTTTGCAGAACAAATCTATTTTACGATCATTTAAAGGCATGAATTCAACCGCTAACTTTTATGTGTGCGAATTCTGTAGCAAGCAATTTATAAAGATGGGTAATTTTAACAATCATTTAAAAAATCATATAAAAGTTGAGGGTCCTACCGAAGTGTCTGACAATACATCCGTTGTGACGAAAGACATAAAGTCATCTACACATGATTCGAACAAAGGAAAAAATCCAGAATGTCAAGTTTGCAACAAGACTTTCTTAACGAATACAAGCTTACAGAAGCATTTGAAGCTTCATTCTAAAAAAAAGATATACAACAGCCAGGTACGTGAAAACTCCTTTAATTCCTTGAATACTTTGAAACGGCATGAAGGCGTTCCTAAACAGAAAAAGGTGCACAGTTGCGAAATTTGCAAAATATTATTTCCAAATTTATCAGAACTGAAGAGACATTTACGTACTCATACAAATGAAAAACCGTATTCGTGTTCTGAATGCAATAAATCGTATTCAAGACGTAACTTTTTAAATAATCACCTTCTTACTCATGAAAAGGAAAACCCTTATGCTTGTGAGATTTGTATGCAGACTTTTTCTAATAATGGGAACTTAAAAGATCATTTACGCGTTCATACAAAAGAAAAGCCTTTTCTTTGTGAAATTTGCAAAGCGACTTTCTCTCACATGACTACTTTAAAAATTCATCTGCGTGTTCATACAAAAGAAAGACCTCATGCTTGTGAAATCTGCAAGAAGACTTTTACTGGATCTAGTAACTTAAGAAGACATTTGCGTATCCATACTAAAGAAAAGCCATATGGTTGTGAAATTTGCAAGAAGACTTTTGCTCAATCTAGTAATTTAAAAAGTCATTTGCGTATCCATACTAAAGAAAAGCCATATGCTTGTGAAATTTGCAAGAAAACTCTTGCTCATTCTTCCAGTTTAAAAACACATTTGCGCATCCATGTTAAATAAATTCCGTTTGTAAATGAAACTTTAAGCAAAGTGTTTTCTCTCTATTATTGAATTCTAAGACAAATATAGATATTTTCAAGGAACATGCAGTGCGAACATTTTCATCTGAAGCTTAATTTGAGATTTTGCGTAGAAACATTTGTGCTTAAGAAATTATAAATTTTGGATTTTAATTTAGTGAAATGATAATGTTTGATAAGAATTGCTTCTTTTTTTATTGACATTTTGCATTTCGTATTAAACTAAGGAATCTTTGCTAGTTTCATTTGTAATATTTGATATGCATTTATTAATCTTAGTGTTTTTTTTTACTGACTCTTTCAAATTGTGAAGATATTTGTTGTTGATGTATTTGACTAGGAAATAAAATAATTTTAAGCTATTTTTATTTTATGGTGCATTATACTTATATTTCGTGTTTTTCTTGTTTTTTTATAAAACATGTAGATTTTACCTAGTGTTGTAACTTGTGATTACTTATAAAGAAAATAAATTTTCTAAAAGTTAAATTAAATTTTTTAAAAAAATTTTAATTTTATAATGAATTTAGTATAAAATATTGTAATCTATAAAAATAAAATAAGTCCTATTTCCATTTAGTTCGAACAACTACGAAAAATATGTTTCAGTTTGGAAAGTGAAGAAAATTAACTTTGTTGCTTTTTTGAGGAAAGCTGAATTAGTACTTATTTTTCAATATTAGTGAGTTTTTTTTGAAAACTAGAAAGTATGGAATAAATCCTAATCTTTGGGGGCAAAACGAATTGTAGGTGGGATTTTTTATAATAACCTGTATTATAAAATACTATTGTTTTTAAGTAATATTAAAATTATTTCGCACATATTATATATTTTCTCCTTTAAATTATCTCTGTGAAAATGCAAAGCATTGCGTAGTTAGGTGATGGAGCTATTCTTACAAAAATATTAACAATGTTGCAGATTTCATTTCACATGAAGAAATCACTTATAAAACTGACCGCGATTTGATAATTTTCATCAAAATTTAGATGTTACTAGTTAAGTTATTTCTTGCATTTTTAGAAGTTATATTTTCCTGGAAAACTTTGCATTGGATAAATAATATTATTACACTTAATATTATTACATGAAATCATAATTTCTATGTTTTTTTATAAAAATTCTTCTTATTAAATTTCCGAATACGAGTAGTAAATAGATAGTCAGTTACCATGAATGAAGCAAAGAATGAACAGACCTGTGACAGAGGCCAATGGAGACAGTTTTTTGACGAATCACAAGAAAAATTCAACGGTATAGAGAGAAATGTAAATAAGAGATATGGAAATAAGTTTATGTTTTCTTGTAATGGCTCGTTTATACTTGTCAGGAGGAAGATCTCTAAATGAATAAGACCCAAATTTTTCTTAAATTTTATTTTGAGTTATATTTTATATTTTCAGAATTAGATTTAAGATATATTTCCAAATTTTCACATTTAATTAAATTCTTTTCATCCGTTTAGACGTATTCTTATAAGATGTATCATATAATGCGCTGAGATGTGATTAAAAATAATTAAAGTTTTTTCAGTAGGAAAGTGGGAATCAGTTTTCTTTCGTGTCTTCTTTTAGTTCAATTTCCACTATTTGAAGACAGTAAGATGTTTGATTCAATATTTACCAAATAATTCCATCCTCTATTAGCTTACAAATCTTTTTCTTCTTTGGAATGTTGAGACTCATAAGCGCCACAAAGGATGTCTGGTATTGTTTAAACTTTTTCACTGTGCTAGTGTTATAGATGCACCAAATATTCATGTATGTGTATTCTTTTGATTCAATTATGTATATTTTGTGATTCAACTTCAATGTTCTATATAGATTTCGGAGAATATTTCATTTATTAGTAAGGGTATAACGAACCTTCTATGTTACATACATTTCCGCTCGGATTTCTTATCAATGACAGGATAAAACGGTTTTTAACAGGATTTGTGTACTTCATTTCGTCTTCACTTTTGAATGCATTTTGAAATTAAAGTTTCCTCCTAAGCAAAATTCCTTTACTTGTCATCTGATGCATATATTTGCTAAAATAACTCTTCCTAATTTCTTTGTTTTTAAAAAGCTATGCCATGTATTTTAATTTCAAAATATAGCGAACACGATCTTTTCATTCCCGACGATTTGCTGATAGTAAAAAGTAACGCCTTACTTCTGCACAATTCATTCTAATCGAAAAATGAAATATTTAGTTTATTCTATTTATTTCATGAAGCTAAATTTTAACTCTAATTGGACAACACGTGGAATTTTGCTTTGTTAAATTTTGCATTTATGTAGAAAGTTTTAAGCGCGAAAAAATAAATCAGTTTTATGGAAAACATAAATTTCAAAAATTCTAATATGAGATCTTTATATTTAACAAACATAACACAATTACATAAATTTTCTGATTAATTTGGACTCGTTTGAGCACAAATACATATTTCAGTTAAATCAATTTGCCAAATTTTATGTAGTATAAAAGTGCGTAATATGTAAATACTAATTTAGACCGAAAATGTGTGCAATATAAAGTGTTCATCCAAAATATTATTTTAAATAAACTTATAACAATTAGTTTATAATGAGTATATTTTCCCAATAAAAAAGTTAATCTTTTACGTGTGCCGTACTATTCATTTGAACTAATATTATAGTGATGATTTTTTGACATTGATGTTATCGATATTGTATGTCTTATCTTTGAAATGGAAATCAGGGAGCAATTTATGAAGTTTCCTGGAGCTCTAATTTCCTTCTTTTGGAGAAAAATTGTTGAGGAACACACATTAAGCACAAGTGCATGATGAATGCAGATAACTGATTTCTAAATATGAGCAAACTCTTTATTAGCTATTCAATGATAACACCGTGTGTTAGTATAGGGGTCAGTTTGCGCAAAACCTGATTTGTAGAGAATCTCTATTTCATGTAAATAATGGGCCTATACAAAATTTCAAATGTGTATGCGTAATAGTTCAAAGAAGGAATATTTATGTAAAACGCGACGCTTAAGCTATAGGAACGCCTCTTAGGGGAAGATATCACATACGTTCAGGGACGATTTCTACTAAAATGAAAGAAACATGTATCAACTTTCAAGTCTGTAAATCTAATAGTTTCAAAACTAAAGTTAATTTATACATAACATCCCTTGGAGGTCGATTCAAATAAAGACAAAAAACTTTTTTCATGGATGAGGGATTGAGGACTTCCACACCAAATAACTCATTTGATCGGATCTTTACTCGTGTTGGAGTTTTGCGGATCGCACATTGTATGTGTATGTATGTTAATAATATACACTGCTGGATACACAAATTGCAACACCAAGAAGGACCAGAGGTATCAGAGTGAACATATTTTGACAGATAACATGTTGGACAAAGATCAAACGAATAAAATTAGAGTCTCTTGTGACGTGTGGATGATGACGAAATCAGTAGTTATTGGAGCTGTCGTTCTTGGATGTAACCGATGCCATATGCCTTGACTAAGAATCAATGAGGCTTTGTATGTATCCAGTCCATGCGGCTTTTCACATATTACCAAAGTTGATCTTCTGTAGCATTTGGGCGATGTATTCCTAGAAAGGCGTTGTGCAATCATTGACCACACTTTTTCCGATTGGCGAAAGATCGGGAGAAGAGAGAAGAAGTAGACCAAGAGAGGAATTCAATATGATGGGTAAAGAAAAGCTCTTGTAAGATGAGTGTTACGTGTGATCGAGCTTTATCCTGTTGGAATATGGATGATGGCACGCGCTGAATGTATGGGAGGACCATTTGCCCCAACACCTCAGAACTGTAGCGCTGGCTGTTCAGTGTACCGACAATACTTACTAGAAAGATGTGGTAGTCATATACAAAAGCTTTTCTCATAGCATGAGTCTTCATACAAAGGAAAGACTTTCGCATGAGAATGTTACAAAATGACTTTCGTTCAGTCTTCTCATTTAGAAACACATTTTTGTATCCTTGTTGAATAATATCCAGTTTTTTAGAAATGTTTAACTAAGATTTTTATCTCGACCTTTGAAATTAAAGATACATATTTTAATTCACAAGAAGTATTAGGTTCCGTATGAAAAGTTTCATCTGATGTTTTGTCTTCAGAAGATTTTACAGTCTCGCTTATAAAGAAGAAATGTTGAAGAGATGTTGTATTTTTTTAAATCAAATAATTTTTAATGAGTTTTATAAGAGTTGTTTCTTTTTATTCTGCATTAATCATTGCGTATGAAACTTCAGAAGCTTTGACTGCTTCTTTGGTATCGTAATTGGTATTCATTTCGCTTATCTTCATTCTCATTAACCTGAGTTATTTGTGTTAACATCTGAATTTTGTAAAGTTATTTGTTGTTGATGCATTTGACTAAGAAATAAAATTATTTTTTTGTTAATTGTGTATTTCATGATGTAGTTTACGTAATATTTAATGGTTTTCTCTCTTTGTTTTAAATGATATATTTAGATTATACCGAACTTAGTTAGTTTGTTGATTCTTAACACAGAAATAAATATTTTAAAAAAGATAAAAGTAAAATTTTAATAGATTTTAATCCTTTTAGGTAGTTTTCAATATGCGGTAATATAATATATAAAAAAAGTTTAGGTTCTATTCACATTAATTTAAAATAACTTCGGAAAAAATGTTTCAGTTCCAAAAGTTAAGAAATTAAATTTACGTGATTTTTTTGAATTTTATATGTACAATTAGGTTATATTTTAGGAATATTTTTTGCTATAAAAGAAGTTTATTACTTCATTTGCATTTTATGCTATTACTGATGCATTTATAAAAAGAATGATTTTTTTTTTGTATTTACTTATATATTTAAAGTAAAATTAAATTTAAAATCTCAGAAATGAAACATTAAAAGTTACTTTACATAACTTGTAGAACTTAAGAGATAATATAAATTATGAGACATTTGCATTAGTTTTAGTACATTAGAATGCAATATGATGTATTTAAATAGGTAAACTAATCTGACTTTATTGAGAATGAGAAATATACTTTGCAAAAATCTACCTTATGTTTTCGAATTATAATTAGCCAGTAGTCATAAGGCTTCATTGGAACATTATCATTTGAGAAAAAATTGTGATTAAAAGCAAAACCCAGTGATCTTTAGTTATTAATTCAGGTTTTTAACAAGAAAACTTTATTGTACGATTTTATAATGCAGAATGTATTTACCTGAAAATTTAAACGGTCTATAATTGCGCAAACATCCTTTAACGGAATCGTTCACAGAATGTTCTATTTTTAAAATTTATGCAGAGTTTTTGAAGCCCCAAACCAAATTTTCTTATTTATGTAGTTATTGGTTGTTATTATAAGATTAGTATATAGTAGTTCAGATTGAGATGGTGTCGTATTATGCTGAGAGTCATCAATTTTACGGTTTTGTAGAAAAATGAATATAAAATTAAAAAAAAATATACAAATATTTTTAGTAGGATTGAGATTGAAAATCGCCTAACTGACATGTATTGGCATCAATAAAGTATATTCTTTCAATCATGTATTCTATCAATAAAATGAGAAAACGGTTTTTAATACAATTTACAAAGTAACATACTTATATGGCTTTCACTTGTTGATATGTATACAAATTATATTTTTCTTTTAAGTGCAATTCCATTATTTGTCACTTGAGATATATATTATAGATGCATATTTTATACACATTTACTAAAAGCACTTGTGTGTGTGTGTGTGTGTGCTCCAAACTTCTTTCTTTTTAAGGTGGATAAGTCTTTTTTAATCTTAATTTTAAAGTACGGCAAGCAAAATAAGTGCAATTATAAAAACTCATTGATTTTTTAAAGTAATGATCATAATTCTAATCATTTCATTATAACCTAAAAATAAAAAAAAATCTGTAATTCTTATTTTTTTATAAAGCAAGATTTCAACACTGATTAAAAAATACGGGAAAATGTGTTATTGTTTTTAATTACTGCCAGGTGTAGAAATAATATGTACCAACAGGGAAATAATTTATTGAATTAAATAAATTTTAGTAAGTAAAACAAGAGCTTTTTTATATTTATAACACATAATACAATTATATAAAGTTCCCGATACTTTTGATAAAGTTTCATCGTGAAATAGATACTTCAGTTAAAACTATTCCCCCAATATCATATAATAATAAAGTGTGCAATAAGTAAAATCTTATGGAGAAAATAAGGAATTATTGTATCACAGACAATTGTATTTATTGCAAATAAATGTATAACATTGAGTCATGAATATTATATTTTCCAAACAATGAATTTAGGAATATTTTACTTTAATCCTCCTCCTCCATTTGAATTAATATTAAGGAAATGATAATTTAACATTGTGTTAACAAAAGAATTTATCTTATCCTTGTAAATGAAAATTAGGGTACAATTTAGAAAGTGTACTGGAGTTCGAATTGTTATTATTTAGAGAAAAATTTTTGAGGCATAGAACTCTAAGCAAAGGCGCATGATGACTTCAGAATAAAGAGAATTACTCATTGGATATTCAAAGTATAACACACTATGCGTAAGGATTTAAAAACCTTTTTATGTCGCCTCTTATGAATAATACATTCCTAAAGCACCGTCGGAATAGAAATCAACATCCAAATGCAAACCAGGAATTCTAATTTGCTTCACTTCATTTTAACTAGGTAAAAAGGTTTGAAATATTAGGATTTTAAGTAATAGGAACTGAATTTGCATTCTTCTCACTACCCTTCCTAAGTGACGATAAAGGTCACCGACTCGTGGATGGCGTGTTATGAGTTCGACAATAGTATCGCTGAAGACCCGCCATGTAGAAGTAGCAGGGACATGTTAAATGTGCCGAAGCTAAAACTTCATCCCTCTGCAGTGGCGTGGAAATTTAGAGAAGGGGGTATCAGCTCAGCGTCGTTTTCGTCACTTGACCACGCTTCAAAATTACCAGATTCGTCGCGAATGCCTCTCATGCAGCTATATTGTACGACGTAAATATAAATTTTCCCTTTCTCAACCCTTCCTAAGTGAGAAACATGAAACGGTCCGTCTTCTGCTATTCCACCAGGTAGATATTTACTATACATTGTCAGTTATCAAGGTATTAATCAGCAGCTCGATCAAACTCTGTTTCAGTTAATTACCCAAAAATTAGTGGTCTAAGCTACTTTAATGAGAGGTCACAATTTTCCTGTTGTGGGTATGTGGATGAACGGATATGTGTTTAATCAAGGTTTCGGCCACGTTGTCTGAGTAATGTTCAATTTTAAGATGTAAAACTAAATGTGGTTTGTGAAACTTAGATGAGGTAAATGTAGGATCCAAGATCCATTCTGTATATAAATGCATAATTCTATTTGCCATACAATATTCAATTCAGCTTAAGAATTTCATGAATTTCTGTAAGGTAATTCGGACTTTACAGTGAAACTAAACCTCGATAACTACTTTCCCGACTTACACAAAAGCAGATTCGTTTTTAGGTTACTTAATTTTCCAGCTATCTCTAAGGAAAGGAGATATTCGGAAAGCTACAATGGTTCTTCATTACTTCTACTTTGAATGAAAGACTTTCGTCATCAAATGGCCTTCAATTTATTTTACCCTCTTTCACGTAAAGCGATAAAAACCTTTTACTAAGAACCAAGTCAATGTTTAAAGAATTCAAAAGTATAATGATCATCTAAGTAATTGAGATCTGTATTCAGTACTGCACATGAGATATCTGCATAAAGCAATATAAATGGAGACAGATTTCTACAGTTATTTAACAGTTCATATAAAAGAGGAGCTTCCTACTAAAATAATTATACAAATACTGCCCAAAAGAAACACTTGAAGTTGGATTCACTTGATTTTGAATTGCAAAAATATCATAAAGGCCAATATAGTTCCAAAACATTCTTAATGAATAAAATCTTAATTCTGAAAAATATGTCCTCATTTGCATAGTATGCAAATAAATTTTTAATTCGATGCATAATTTGAAATTGCATGAATGCATTTATTCAGAGGGAAAAAACATTGATGTGATATTTGCAAATCAGTATTCAAAAAGTGTGTAAAGATTGAAATGATATTTACTCACTCATACAAATGAAAAAACCCTCTTCGTACTTTGAATGTAAAAAGGCCTATCCTACCGTAACTATTTAAATGCTCATTTCGATACTCACTCAAAGGGAAACCTTAATGTTTGTGGCTCAGTCACCCACGCCTTGTTTTAAAATTATTTTCATTTTATACGGAAAAAATCGTAACTGCAGAGGATAATTTAAGTAAGAGAAATTATACTTATCTACTTTTAAACACTTTAGAATTTTTCTTTCATATTTTGAGAAAGAATATCAATCAATTTTTTTTTTGAATGAAGAAGTTTCAAGTGTACTTGACTTTTAGATAATAAACAAATCACAGACAATTTTGCTTACAATGTAGGAATGTTATTATGCAGGAAAAACTGTCATATTTTTTTCGATTTCATGTAGTTATTTGATGATCGACAAATACCATGTTGAACTTTTTCATGCTTCTGTCCTTTCGACAGAGCAAAGTGTTTCCTGTGATACACTTACAGCTTCATATTTTACGAGATGGAGTTCTTTAGGCAGCATTTGAAAATCTTGTTTTAGCTCAAACTTTTATGTTCATTACATTTCTTAAATATATTGTCACTATTTTGATTAATATGCATTATTTCAGAAGTTTTTTTCCCTAGCTTGGTCATTTTCAAATCCCTACAGTAGAGATGGCAGATATAATTTTTTTCTTATATTTTGCTTATTTACAATTATGAACCATAACAAGTTGTAGAACACAGCAATAAAAACCACTAAGTTGTTTGCAGGGGTAATATGTAGCCAGTTCACAGGAAATATTTTGGAACAAAGGTGGTCGCACGGGGATTTCGATCAAAACAAGTACTTAAGATTGCTTTTTAAAAGGAAAAAAACGTTTGTTTCTGCCCCCAAAGAAGAAGTAAATATTTGACACATACTTGTTAGTTCCCAGAAAGACTGCCATATAAGAGGATACTCTCAAGGTCGTTTGAGTTACAAACAAACAGTTTTAACAAAATTAACAGTTTTAGCAGAATTAATGTTTTGTTGAGCCTGGGATGACTATCACGCGCGCCCACTCCCTGCTTAAAGGAACACATGTTTCGCGTAACTATTTACATGCAAGTCTATAGTTCATGTATGGAAATCAAAGTTCATTGCTCAAACAGCCTTTAAGATAAATAAAAATTAAATTCCTTGTACGTGATCAGCGTAAAATCAGTGAAATAAATGTTTTTAAAGCAAATATTTATCTACGTCGCATTATATTCCCTGAATGTTCCTATGGGAGCTGCGAAATTAAAATCGGACCAATATGCTTTATAGGACATATCTTTGTTTAAAACAAGAAATTATCTTCATTCAATGAGAGCTAAGAATTTTCCACTTTGTATAATTTAATTTAATATTATCAAAAATTTTATATTTCTAGTTTTCTAATGAGCATAATCATAAAATAAGTATGGGCCATGTCTCTTCTTCACCATGATGTCATTCACAGAAGTTACAGTATCTTAGACAGGAATTAGCAGATACAGAGGTTTCTGGCCACACGATTATATTCCTCCAGTTTCAATTGAATATCCTGGAGGTAATGGTGGTTGCTTTCTCACTCACAAATAATTGTTTTCTAGCCGCTAGGATGTAACTGTGCACATTGGAGTGTAATTCGGATGAGTGTGTGTGTGTTAAGAGAGGGACCTCGTCATACCTTTCTTACTTTATATAAAGAGACAAATAATGCAGTTATTTACACTTGGATCAGGAGGATTTAATAATCCAAGTAACTCAAATAAATAAGTAATAATTTTTAATGCAAAATTTATTTCAGAATTAATTTTGCATGAATTCTTACAAAAAGTTAATGTAATAGTTGAACTGAAAGTTTTATTGATTACACATCCTAGATTTAAGGTTAACTAATACAGCTGCTATTTCCAAGCCACTGGATCATTCAGAAAGCCACAAAAAATTCTTCACTACTTCTACTTTGAGTGAAAGATTTAGGCCAAAAACTCGCTATTGATTTATAACATACGTCACCAAGAAAAGAAAACCGAAATATTGATTTGGACAGTTGTTATTGTTTGAAGAACACAACTATTTTACAAGCATTTAAAAACATGAATTCAAACGCTCAGAATTATGTGTGCGAATTCTGTAGCAAGAAATTTAAAGGGGAGGGTAGTTTTAACAGTCAATTTAAAAAACCATATAAAAGTTGAAGCTCCTGCCAATGTGTATGACTATACTTTTGTTGAGACGAAATACATGAAGCAACCTTCACATGATTTGAACAAAGAAAAAAATCCAAAGTGTCAAGTTTCGAATAAGACTTTCTTAAAGAATACAAGCTTACAGAAGCATTTGAAGATTCATTCTGAAGAAAAGATCTGCAATTGCAAAGTATGTGGAAAATTCTTTATATCACTGAAGACTTTGAAACGGCATGAGAGCGTTCATAAGCAGAAAAAGTTATACATTTGCGAAATTTGCAAAAATTTAATCACATATTTATTAAATTTATAAAGACATTTACGCACTCATACAAATGAAAAACCGTATTGCTGTTATGAATGCAATAAATCGTATTCTCGGCGTTACAGTTTAAATAGGCATCTTTTTACTCACCAAAAGGAAAAATCTTATGTTTGTGAGATTTGTAAGAAGTTTTTTTCAAGTAGCAGGAGCTAAAGACTCATTAACGCTTTCATACAAAAGAAAGGCCTTTTGTTTGTGAAATTTACGAGAAGAGTTTTTCTTTTAATGGTAATTTGAGGATACATTTGCGCATTCATACAAAAGAAAAACCTTTTGTCTGTGAAATTTGCAAGAAGTCTTTTGCTCAATCAGGTCATTTAAAAAGTCATTTGCATATCCATATTAAAGAAAAACCACATGCTTATGAAATTTGCAAGAAAACTTTTGCTCATTCTCCCAGTTTAAAAAGACATTTGCACATCCACGTTAAATAAATTCCGTTTGAAATTGAATTCTTAAACAAAATTTTTTTTCTCTAGACCATTGAATTCAAATACAAATATTGACATGTTTAAGCAACATGCTGCGTGAACATTTTCACCTGAAGTTTCATCAATGATTTACATAGAAACACAATTGTGCTTATGAAATAAGAAAACATTTTATCTCTCATTTGTGACTGTCGGTGAACAAAGAAATACACAACCTTCGCGAAGTTACGATAGCGCGTTCTACACTCTGTAAAGGCAAAGCGTCAGACACAAATGACACAGCAAAACAATTCGTCAGATATATATGACGAAGCAAAACAAACCAACCGGCCCAAATGACGCAACAACAAGTCACACGCCCTCATATCAACGAAATCGTTTGTTCATTTACCAACTTATTGGTAGAGCAGTGTGTGGCGGGGGCATCTATATAAGCCAGTAACAGAATATAAACAAAAGGGATTATTTGGTTCCAGAGGAAAAGTTACGTGCTTACGGAATCGAAGGTCGCAAGTTCAATCCCTCAAATGCAGTAACTGCTATTCTAGTCTTGAATATTAAAATGCTCATTTCAATACTTACACGAAGGAAAACCTATATATTTTTAAAATCTGCATGATCAAAAAATGATGACGACTCTTTAGCTCCATTTTTTCCGGACATTCACAAAAGATCAATTGGATGAATTTGAACCTCAACTGATTTTAAAGAAATCAGCCCGGTTCCATGACGTCGTTCATGAGTCCGTATCCATGACACCCTGGCTACAGCACGCATTTCACAGTTTTCGTATAAGGAATTTGTAGATGACGATCTTTCACTGGAGTGGCCGGTTCAAGTCAGGCTTCAATAGTTTCCCAGAAATAAAGGTGTACGTAATGTGTATTAAAGATGCGCGATTCTTTATGTCATTGTTGCAAGGAGAGAGTGCAGATTCTAGTGTTACTCACTTCCTAACCTCGCCATTTGAATATTACAGAGTATTAAAATTCTTAAGTAAATGTGATTAGAAATCTGGATAATAAAAATAGGATTTCGGAAGTAAATAAATTTTTCATTCAATTTTCAGTGTAATAACCAATTAAGAATTGACATTGCATGATTGTGAATAAACCGATTGTGTTTTTCTGAGGGAAAGTTTTCAATGATTAGCATAGTCTAAATTTGATAAAAAAAATAATTCCATTTTAGGTTAGCTAATATGATATCTATATCCAAGCCACATCGGATCTTTCAGAAACGCTTACAAATACTTCCCTAAAACTTTAAGAAAAAGACTGTGGCATCCACTTGATTTTCAGTTTCATACATTCGTTTTTTAGTAAAGTGGTGAAAATAGTTAATTAAGAAATTATATTGTTTTAACTATACCCCGATTTTTCCTCGAACTAAGAAATTAATTCCATAGATAAGTGCTATATATACGATATCTGCAGTAAGCATTTTAATCAGCATTTTTATAGCAATCATTTAAAATCTCATAGAAAAGATAAGAGCCCTAACGAAGTGAATGACATGGATTCTGCTGAGACAAGAAACAGGAAGCCAGCTTCACATGATTTTGACAAAGAAAGAAATCATAAGTGTCGATATTGCAAAAACTCTTTCTTGACGAACAAAGGCTATCAGAGACATTTAAAGATTCATTCAGAAGAAAAGGTCTACAATTGCGACGTTTGCCAAATACCCTTCAATTCGATGCGGAGTTTGGAGCGACATGAACTCGTTCATAAGGAGAAAATGTCCCCCATTTGTGAAATTTGCAAAGTGTTGTTCAAAAATTTGAAAACATTGAAGAAACATTTACGCACTCATACAAAAGAAAAACCCTATTCGTGCCCTGAATGCAAAAAATCTTATTCCGATAGTAGCTATTTTAATTTGCATCTCCGTACTCACACTAAAGAAAACCTATTTGTTTGTGAAATTTGCAAAAAGAATTTCTTAAAAAGGGTACTTTTGAAAGTTCATTTGCGCATTCATACTAAAGAAAAACCTTTTGCTTGTGAAATTTGCAATAAGTCTTTCTCAGAAAGTGGGAATTTAAAAAAACATTATCGAATTCACACAGAAGAAAAACCTTTCATTTGTGAAATTTGTACTAAGACTTTCTCAGGAAATGGGAATTTAAAAAGACATATGCGCATTCATACAAAAGAAATGCCCTTTGCTTGTGAAATTTGTAAGAAGAATTTCACGCAGTCTTCTCATTTAAAAACTCATTTGTTTATTCATACAGAAGAAAAACCTTTCATTTGTGAAATTTGTACTAAGACTTTCTCAGAAAGGGGGAATTTAAAAAGACATATGCGCATTCATACAAAAGAAATGCCCTTTGCTTGTGAAATTTGTAAGAAGATTTCACGCAGTCTTCTAATTTAAAAACTCATTTGCGTATTCATACAGAAGAAAAACCCTTTGCTTGTGAAATTTGCAGTAAGTCTTTCTCAGAAAGTGGGTCTCTAAAAAAACATTATCGAATTCACACAGAAGAAAAACCTTTCATTTGTGAAATTTGTAAGAAGACTTTCGCGCAGTCTTCTAATTTAAAAACTCATTTGCGTATTCATACAAAAGAAAAGCCCTTTGCTTGTGAAATTTGCAATAAAAGTTTTTCTCAAAGGAGTACTTTAAGAAACCATTTGAGTCTTCATTCAAAAGAAAAGACTTTCGCATGAAAAGTTTACAAAAATACTTCTGTTTAGTCTTCTCATTTAGAAGCTCATTTTCGTATCCATGTTGAATATTATCCGGTTTTTTTTAGAAAAGTTTAAACAAGCTTTTTATCTCGACCTCTGAATTTAAAATACGTATTTACATTCACAAGAAATGTTAGATTTCGTATGAAAAAGTCCATTTAATGTTTTGATTTCAGAAAATTTTACAATTTTGTTTACTAAGAAGAAATGCTGAATTTTAATTTTGTGAAATGTAATATTTTTAATGATGTTTAATAAGAGTTATTTCTTTTTTATTCTGCATTAGTCATTGTGTACTTGACTCTAGAATCTTTGACTGATTTTTTGGTATTGTAATTGGTACTCATTTAGTTTATCTTCCTTTACATTAACCTGATTTATTTCGTTTGACTTTTGTAAAGTTATTTGTTGTTCATGGACTTTACTAGGAAATAAAATTATTTTTCTGCTATTTGTATTTCATAAAGTTTAATTGATTTTTATCTCTTTTTTATGAAATATTTAGATTTACTGGAATTTAACAACTTGCTACGTAAAAAGGCAATAAATATTTTAAAAGTTAAAATAAAGATTTTCAATAAATGTTAATCATTTTATATAGTATTCAATATACGATAATGTAATCTTTGGAAATAGAGTTTAATTTATATTTCCAAATACCTAAAACAACATTTAAAAGTATGTTTTAGTTAGGAAAGTTATGGAATTAAATTTTAGTGATATTTTCTGAAGTTTATATGCACAATTAGGGTATATTTTGGAGTTATATTTTTGTATGCAGGAAGTTTATGACTTAATTACCATTGTATGCTCTTACTGTTACATTTCGAAAGAAAGTGAGGTTTTTTTTGTGTTTTTAATTGTCCATTTTTAAGTATTATTAAATTTTAAGAACTCAGAAACGAAACATTTAAATATACTTAACATAACTTGTAAAATTCTATGCAAGGTATAAAGTATGAGAAATTAGCATTTGTTTTAGTTTATTTGGCAGCAATTTGATGTATTAAAATAGGTAGAATTCTCTATTGAGAATACTCTAGCTTTTTGAGAATAAGAAATATATTTCGCAAAAATTTACCTTATTTTTTTGGAATTACAATTACCCAGTAGTCATCAGCCTTCATTGGATCATTATCATTCGAGATAAAATTGGGATTTAAAAAAAAGTAAAACCCAGTGATCTTTAGTTATAAATTTAGATTTTTAACAGCAGGACTTTATGGTCCTAATTTTATAATACAGAAAATTTTTACCTGAAAAAGTAAATCAGGTCAAAGAAGAGAGCACATATCCTTTATCGGAATCGTTCACAGAATGTTCAATTTTTAAAATTTACGGGAGTGTAAAACCCCAAACCACATTTTCTTGGGTTCATTATTATAATGAGATATCGTAGTTCAGATTGAGATGATTTTGTATTATTCTGTGAGTCATTAATTTTACGGTATTGTAGAAAATGTAAAGGAACTGCAAGTGAAAATATAACCAAAAATTCCAGATTAATTGTATTTAAAATGATCCAAATTACGTGAGTAATAGGATTTGCAAAAAAAAAAAGTTTTAACGACGAAGAATGAGTATATAACGTAGATTTATATCTAAGCAAAAATCGTTTTCTTTAAGAGTGTTGGGGCACAATAGGTTCTATATGTGTGATGTATAATCAGGAAAATTAAAATTGGTTGAATATTCATATTTGTTAAACTATGGTGCAAACAAAATGCAATATTTTAATAATCTGAGTAAAAATTATGTAACAGATCCCGAATTGTAGCAGGAACTAGTAAATATATAATCTTTACTCAAAAATCCACATTAAGGATGGTCCAATCATTGTTACAGTCTATAAAATTGTTGTAAGTTTCGCGGATATATTGGATTTCTAACAAAGAACAAAAAACCTTTTTCTCTTTTTTTTTTGGTATTTGCTGATTTACTTTATAAATGCTAATTATATATATATCTAAGAGTAGATTTTTAGCAGATCTTTAGTAGTAAGTAGATGTTTAGTAGAAATATAAGAAGTTTTAATTTCACTATAGTATTAAAATATTTAAGCTTTAACATAATATAAAAGTAAATTATAATTCATTGGTTATTATTTTGAACATGTAAAAATGAACTTAAAAGCAAGACGATATTCTAATATTTGTTTCAGCATGTGCATAATACAAATGCATTTGAACCATGAAGAGTCACATCGTCTTGTCTTCGGTTTAGCTGGTCTCGAATCAGCCTGGTGGATTCCGTGATCACATTTAAATAAAGGTCCCTGAAAAAGATGACATTGAACATTACAACCGTTATGATTAATATGATTTACGAATTAAGTTTTTGTATTATAGATGGATCAATATATAAAAAAAGTATTTCTTATGTACTGTATTCTAAGCTATGTGAAAATATTTTTCTACAGCTAGATTGGGCACAATCTGTAATTATTTTATAAATCAATGGTCGAATAATATCTATACGATTTTGAACTTTTAATGATTTACGTTGAACTTATTTAATCAGACCAGTGTTCAATCCAGTGACGAAGCACATTGTAGAATTTTTTTAAGTGCTACTCTTTGTAAGCAACCTTGATTCAATTTTTTACTTATATTTTATCTCCTTTTAGTATTCCATGTGTTTATGCAGAGGAGTATGTTGTACAAGGATTATACAGTAAGGTGAAACAACTGTTCGTATATCTAGAAAAAATTTATAATTTTCAAGATTCCATTTCTACATTCAGTTTGCTTATGAATCTTTCAGCGGTGTGGTTACTATCTTAAATATTTAGATGTTTTTAGCTACATTATTTATTGTATCTTCACATTTCTGTTGTTCTATTTTAATACAGGATGAATAACATTATCACTAAAAATCAAAATATCCAATCTGTTTAAGAATTCGTCTTTTTCCTTTATAGGCACATATGTGTAATAAACATATCGTTCTGTACAATGGATGGAACAAAAAAAAATACTCCTACCAGGTATTAGAAAGCGTTTTTTATATCACTTGTAATTTTATAAGTTAGATCGAAATTTGGTTGTTATAATTTTTATCCATCTGCGCATAGTTTTAGAATAATTAGAATTATAAGTTATTTGAAAATTCGTACACTCAAGTGAGGTCATGACTGAGACCTTCATGGTCTTTTGAGAAACATAAAAAAAATTATCAAGTGTTTGCAGAGGAATGTGAATAACAGATTTTTAAAACATTTACTTTTTTCTCTAATGGTTAGTTGAGTCTAACACGAACTCACGATATTTATTTCACATGATACAATTATATCAATTTCCTGATACTTTTTTGAGAAAGTCTCATTGTGAAATAGATTTTTCAGTTAAACCTATTCTCCCAATATCGTTTAATACTAAAGGGTGCAATACGTAAAAACTTATGCAGAAAAATAAAGAATTATTTCATCACAGACAATTATATTACTTCAAATAAATTTATAGTATTTAGTCTTAAATATTATATTTTCCTAACAATGAATTCAAGAATATTTCACATTTGTCTTCCTCGCACATTTAAATAATATTAAGGAGATGATATTTTTTAACATTATACTATCGATAGCATTTGTCTTATCTTTGAAAATGGAGATTAAGCTATGATTTATGAAGTTTTCTGCAGTTTGAAATTCGATTATTTATAGAACAATTGCTGATGCACAAATTTCTAAGCACAGGTGCATGACCACTGCAGAGTAATGAGAACTATTCATGGGCACTTTAAAGATAACATACTTTGCGTAAATATTTAAAATATATTTCATGTCGCATCTTATGCACAGTAATTTCCGATATCACTGGTGCAATAGAAATCAAAATCCAAATGCAAACCAGGAATTCTAATTTGCTTCATTTCTTTTAAATTAAACTAGGTTAAAACATTTGAAATATATTAGGGATCAAAGCAATAGAAAATAAATTTGCATTCTTCTCAGTACCCTACACAAGTGATCGCGGTTTCCTGCTGATCTAGGTCACGTACTCGTGGCTGGCGTGTTATGAGTTTGACCCTGGTTTCACTGAAGACCCCCCCCCCCATCGTGTAGAAGAAGTTAAGGCATGTTAAATATGTCGACACTAATATGTCATCCAACTTGAGTGGTGTGGGAGTTAAAAAAAGGGGGTACCAGATCAGCATCATCTTCGTCAAATCAACATGCTTCAAAATTACAAGATTCCTCGCGAATATCTTTTGTGCGGCTATATAGTACGACGTAAATATAACTCTCTCTTTTTCTTTAACCTACCTCAGTAAGAAACTTGAAACGTTGTCTGCTCTCGCTTGTTCCACCAGGAAAATATTCACTGTCGATTGGGAGATACCAAGATATTACAGAAGCAGCTTGATTGAGCCGTGCATTAGTTAATTATCCAAAAAGAAATGTTGTAAGCTACTTTAATGATGTATCAAAATTTTCCTGTTTTGGTAATGTGGATGAACGGTTAGGTGTGAATTCAAGGTGTCGACCACGTCATCAATACTAAGATGTGAAATAAATGTGGTTTGTGAAACTTGTGTGTATAATGTGGATGAGGAACCAAGATGCATTCAGTAAAAATGCATAATTCTATTTTTCATATAATATTAACTTCAGTTTAAGTATTTCATGCATTCCTGTTAAGGTAATTCGGTCTTTACAATGAAACTAGACATCGACAATCATTTTCACGACTTAATCAAAGGCAGACTCCTTTTTTGATTAAATAATTTTCCAGCTATCTCTAAGACCGTGATATATTCGGAAAGCTGCAATGGTTTTTCATTTCTTCGTTTTCAATGAAAGACTTTCGTCACCAACTGGCATTAAATTTATCCCCCCCCCCTCTGCCTGTAAAGCGATTCAAACCTTGTACTAAGAAACAAGTCCTTGTTTAAAGAGATCAAAATTTTTATGAGCATCTAAGTAATTAAGCCCTCTAGTAAGAACTGTATATGGATACCTGCGGAAAGCAATATAAAAAGAGACGGTTTTTAACAGTTATTTAAAAATTCATATTAAAGAGGAGCCAAAAGAAACATTTAGAGTTGGATTCACTTGGTTCTGAATTGAAAAATACTATAAATGTCAATATTTTTTGAAAGCTTTCTTAATGAATGGAAGCTTAAACATGCATTTAAAGCTTCACTTTCAAAATTATCTTCACATTTGCAAAGTATGCGAAAAATTTTAATTCGATGCGTAGTTTGAAATTGCATAAATGCATTCATTCAAAGAAAAATTCTAACGGTTGTGAAGTTTTCAAAGCTTTATTCAAATACTTTTCTCGTTTGCAGGGACAATCATACAAATAAAAACCGCTATTTGTACTTATATTGTAATAAGTCCTGTCCTACCCGTAACTATTTAAATACTCATTTAAATACTCTCACGAAGGAAAACCTGTATGTTTGTGGCTAACTCACTCACTCCTTTTTATAAAATTATTTTTATTGTACATGAGATAAAAACCAAATATTACAGTGAATAATAACACTAAGAGAAATTATACTGACCTTCTTTTAGGAACTTAAAAATTTTTCTTTGATAATTTGAGAAAAAATATCAAATTAAACGAATTTTCAAGTGTACTTGGCTTTTATAAAATACACCAATCACAGAAACGTTTTGATAGCATCTCAGGTCTGTTCTTTGCAGGCAAAACTGTCATACATTGTTCAAGTTAATACAGTACTTTGATGATCGAAAAAAGCATGTTGAACTTTTTTTTGATTAATATGCGATTTTTAAGCAAATTCTTCCCTTGCATGATCATTTTCAAATCCTTACAATGTCAGATACCATTTATATTTCTTATACTCTGCTTATTTACATTTATGAACCATAATAAGTTGTAGAACTCAGCAATAAGAACCACTTTTTTCAAAGAGGTAAAATGTAAGGAAATGGTGTTAGAAAATATTTTGGAACAATGGTGGTCGCGCGGGGATTTTGGTCAAAACAAGTACCAAAGATTTCTCTTGAAAAAGAAAAAACCTTCGTTACTCCCCCCAAAAAAGAAGAAAATATTTGACAAATATTTGCTAGTTTCTACAAAGACAACCAAATTGGAGGGTACTCGCAAGATCGTTGTTAACATTTATACAGTTTTGACAGAATTAATGATTTCTTGAGCCTGCGATTGTCTCTGTAAACGCGCGCCTGCTCTCTGGTTAAAATAATACATATTTTACGTAACTATGTATTCGCAATAATTGTAATTCATATATGGAAATCAATGTTTACTGCCACAACAGCCTTTAAGGCAAATAAAAATGGAATTCTTTGTACAGGATCAGCTTACCATCAGTTTAATAAATGTTTCTAAAGCAAATATTTATCTATATCACATTATATTCCCAGAATGTTCCTATAGCAACTGCGAAATTAAAATCTGACTAAAATACTCAATAGAACTTTTCCTTTTTTTAAACAAGAAACTATCTTCATTCAATGAGAGTTAACAATTTTCCACTTTATTTAATTTAATTTAATAATAAAAAGAATTATTTTCATTTTGTCTAACGGCCATGATCATAAAATAAATATGGGCCATGTCTCTTCTTCACCATGATGTCATTCACAAAAATTACAGTATTTTAGACAGGAATTAGCGGATAACGATTTTTTAGGGCTCACGATATTCCCCATTCAGTTTCATTTGATAATCCTGGAGGTAATGGTGCTTGATTTCTCACTCACAAATAATCATTTTCTTGACTCTCGGATGTAAGTGTGCACATTAGATTGTAATTCGGATGAGTACTTGTGTAAGTTGACTTCGTCATACATTTCTTCTTTTATATGAAGAGACAAAACTATTGCAGTTATTTAAACTTGTATCAGGTGGATTTTAACATCCAACGAATGAGTAATTATTTTTAAAACAAAATTCACTTACGAATTTGTATCGCATGGAGTTTTACAAAACGTTAATTAACACTTAAAGTTTTACTTGATTATACAGACTCGATTTAATGTTGACTAATACGGCAGCTATCTCTAAGCCACTGGATCATATGGAATGCCGCCACAAAATTCTTCACTACTTATACTTTGATTGAAAGATTTAGGTCAAAAACTTGCTATTGATTTATAACATGCTTTATCAAGTAACGAATGCAGAAATTTTGATTTAGGAAGTTGTGATTTTGTTTGTGCGAGACACAACTATTTTACGAGCATTTAAAGACATGATTTCAACCGTTAAGTATTATATGTGCGAAACCTGTAGCAAGCAATTTTAAAGGAGGAGTAATTTTAACAATCATATAAAAGTTGTGGGCCCTAACGAAGTGTATGATAAAAGTTCTGTTTATAGGAAAGACATGAAGTCCCTTGCATATAATTCTAATAAAGAAAAAAATCTAAAGTGTCAAGTTTGCAACAAGATTTTCTTAACGAATAGATTCTTATAGCAACATTTAAAGCTTCATACTGAAGAAAAGATATACAACAGCCAGGTATGTGAAAGATCCTTTAATTCGCTGAATACTTTAAAAAGGCATGAGGGCGTTCCAAAAACAGAAAAAGGTGCACTGTTGTGAAATTTGCAAAATATTATTTCCAAATTTATCAAGACTGAAGATGCATTTACGCACGCATACAAATGAAAAACCGTACTCTTGTTCAGAATGCAATAAATCGTATTCCCGACGTTACACTTTAAATGTGCATCTCCTTATTCACGAAAAGGAAATCCCTTATGCTTGTGAGATTTGTATGAAGATTTTTCTAATAATGGGAGCTAAAAAAAATCATTTGCGTGTTCATACAAGAGAAAAGCCTTTTGTCTGTGAAATTTGCAAGACAACTTTCTCTCACATGTCTACTTTAAAAAATCATTTGCGTGTTCTTACAAAAAAAAAGCCTTTTGTCTGTGAGATTTGCAAGACGAGATTCTCTCAATAATCTACTTTAAAAAACATTTGCGTGTTCATACGAAAGAAAAACCTTTTGCTTGTGAAATTTGTTTGAAAACCTTCTCCCGAAATGATAGCTTAAATACTCATTTGCGCATTCATACAAAAGAAAGATCTTTTGTTTGTAATATTTGTGAAAATACTTTCTCTGATTGTTCTAATTTAAGAAAGCATTTGCGAGTCCATAGAAATTTCATCAGATATTTACATAGAAACAATTGCACTTAAGAAATAAAAAATTCTGAATTTTATTGTAGTTAAATGAAATAATATTTAATGTTTGATAAGAATTGCTTCATTATTTATTTGGTAATTTGCATTAAGTATTAAACTAAGGAATCTGTGCTAGTTTCATTTGTATTCTTTGAAATGCATTTATTAATCTTGATTTTTTTATTCACTCTTGTAATTTGTGAAGGTATTTGTTGTTGATATGTTTAATTAGGAAATAAAAATAATTATAAGCTACTTGTATTTTATGGTGCATTATACTTATTTCATGTTTTCTTATATTTTATGAAACTTGTAGATTATTCATGTTTGTGACTACTTAAGAAAATAAATATTTTTAAAGTTAAATTGAATTTTTTTAAATGTATTTTAATAATTTTATAATTAATTTAATAAAAATAGTATAATCTATATATATATGTTACCGGCAAAGTATAAAATACGGCATTCTATAAAATTCCTAAATTTAGCCGGCAATGTATGAAATGATTCCTATTTCACACATTGCCTAGGCATTCTATAGAATGCCTAATGAGAAACTGGCAAAGTATGAAATACATCTTAGATTCATTTCGAATATTATCAATTGGCTAGACAAAACTTTTAACGCGTGTCTCAGGCTCAGAATCTGTTAGTTGTACATTGCTGTTTGTTCCGAAATGTCAAAATACTCAATTTTACGTAAACATATTCAATAAAAAATTGCTTTTCTCCTGTGTTTCCTAAAAATTGAGAAGCAAGCTATAATGTTGGAGAACAAGTCATGGTCTATAGCAGAGATCGGCAACCTATGTCACGCGTGCCACATGTGGCACGTGGTACAAATCTCAGTGGCACTTTGCACTACTCAACTAATTTGTAAATTTTTTAATTGTTTCAAAAATGCTCTGCTGTGTGGTTCGTTGATTCATATTGGTAGATTGGTTTGACACTCAACAGCTAAAAGGTTGCCGACTCACTGTCCATAGACATGAAGCAACTATTCAACGGCTACTTGCCCAAAATTCGAGTTGATGCTCCAAAAAAAAAAGGTTTTTTCTTAACTAAAATTAATTACTAGAAGTTAATAAGTGATCAAAAAAAGCTAAAATGACTACTAAGAAGGAACCCAGGGATGTTTGCGGAAAATAAAAGTAAACTCATTTAAACTGTTAAAGAAGGCGGCAGTACCATAAAACAGTAGTCCCTAACCCTTAGTCCGTGGATCAAAGGTTATCAGGCAACTCAAGGAGCATTAAATTTTTTCCATTATATCTACTGAGGTGTATTTTTCTCGTGTTTGGGCGACTTTCCATGGAAATCACTTTATATTTTATGTAAAATCATTTTGTAATGATTTTTGGAGTAACTGAACTTTACTCTTTTAAGGTATGTTTAAATACATTTAAATTATATAAAATCAAACAATTTAAAATATAAATAATCAACGTCCCACCCTCAGCGGGCTGATGTAAAATTACCAAACATTGACCGATCTGGAAGAGAAAACTGTTGGGAAGAAATGCTATACAGTATGAAATCACGGATTCTTTTTTCCCTCAATGGGGCTGCAGATTGGTATTTTTACCATTTTCAGACCTAGTACATTCTCCAGGGGCTGGTATCCTTTTTAGTGCGGCACCATATAGGCGATACCAATTGCCCCCAGTAATTTTGACACCAAGTTTGAGGATGTGAACTTGTTCGAGGAATTTAATTTGAAAAGAGAAAACTTAAATTCCGGATTCTGGGGATGTGATAGAATTCTGAAAAAACTTTCAACCAAATACAACAATGGTAAACGTTATGATATTGGACTGTACATCCACCTACGGGAAACTTTCGAGAAAAAACAGAAAATTATTTTTAAAAAAAGGTAATGTAGTACAAAATTTTGATTTTTTCCCCGAATGCCAATATATTGGCACTTGTAATGAGTGAGAAATAGGATGGTTTCTATCAGCTTGGAACTTTTGAAGGAATTTTAATACAAGAATATGCGAAATCACAATTTAACAATAATGTTTTTAGTGACAGTTACATTATTTTGTCAGAATAACATTTGTATTTTTAGGAATATATAAGTCATTGATGTAATTTCCTTATCAGGACCTTTTTTCATACTTTGCCTAAATAGCTCTGGGCATTCTATAGAATGCCTAGGCATTCTATACAATGCCTAGACAAAGTACGTAATAAATCTCATATTACATACTTTGCCTAAAAACGCCCGGCATTGTATAGAATGCCTAGGCATTTCATACTTTGTTAGTAACATACATACATAAATAAAATAGGTCCTATTTCCATTTATTTAGAACAACAACGAAAATATGTTTCAGTTCGGAAAGTGAAGGAATTTAAAATTGTTGATTTTTTGAGATAAGCTGAATTAAAACATATTTTTGAATGTTAGTGCATATTGAAATCTTGAACATATGCAATCAATCCTACTCTCTTTAAGCAGAAATAATTGTAATGGGGATTTTTTATAATAACCATTATTATTAAATACTATTGTTTTAAAACAATAGGAAGAATGTTTCGCACATATTATATATACATTTTCTCCTTTTAATATTATGTCTGAAAATGCAAAGGAATGCGTAATTATGTGAAGAAAACAATTCTTACAAAAATATTAACTGTGTTGCAATTGCATTTCTCTCGACGAAATTATCTATGAAACTGACCGCGATTGGGTAAGTAAGATTTAGATGTTACTAGTTATGTTATTTTTTGCATCTTTCCAACTTAAACTTTCCTGGAAAACTTTGCATTGGATAAATAATATTATTAAATCAAAACCAAATTTCTAGTGTGTTTTATTAAAATTCTTCTAAGTAAAAATTTCCTAATACGAGTAGAAAATAGATCGTCCGGTACCGTGAATGAAGCAAAGAATGGATTTTAACATAGTGTTAGTATATATTTTTCTATTCCTTTTTATGGTTATCTTGAAAATGTGGAAATTGAATGCAATAAATTATAGGTCATTAGTCAGAACTTTGTCAAAATTGAAGTGGCATTTAGACATTCATACATATGAAAAAACCTATTCATGCTTTAAATGCAATAAGTCCTATTCTGCCCGTCACTACTTAAATACTCATCTTTATACTCATTTAAACGAAAGTCCTTATGCTTGTGATATTTGTAAAAATACTTTCTTCAATAGTTTTAATTTGAAAACACATATACGTGTTCATACCAAAGAAAAGCCTTTTACTTGTAAAATTTGCAAGAAAACTTTCACTCAATTTTCTAATTTAAAAACTCATTTGCCAGTTCATACAAAAGAAATGCCTTTTTCCTGTGAAATTTGCAAAAAGGCTTTCTCAAGTAAAGGATATTTAAAAACACACATGCGTATTCATACTGAAGAAAAGCCTTATGCTTGTGAGATATGCAACAAATTTTTTCTCAAAATTCAAATTTAAGAACTCATTTGCTGATTCATGCAAAAGAATAGCCTTTCGTTTGTGACTAAGTGGGCAGTCTTTCCCTTTAAATCATCATTTAAAATATCATTTGCTTATTCATGCTAAGGAAAGTCCAGGTGATTTTGAATTTTTGTAGTAATGCTCTGAGATGCTAAATTGAAAAACATTTTTGCACTCTCAAAATACTTTAAGTTATGCATATAAAGAGTTCGGTGAGTTTTATTTCGAGTAGAATATTAAATGCCTACAGTTTACTTATAAGGATTAAATTGCCGATTTTCAATGGGGTGAAATGAGATAATTTTTAGTGATTTTGGGGGGTTTAGATTTTCTCTTTTCTTTAAATGCACAGGGATTATTATATGTGTTACACAAAAGTATGGGATACATTGGAGTTTTGTTTGCGTAAATTTCTTTTTCAAGTGCTTAAATTAATATTTGTTTGCTTTGACTGAGTGATGAGATTTATAAAACTTTGCTTTTGTTGATATATTTGGCTGTGAAATAAATAATATATTCAGACTTTTTCTATTTTTTTAGCATAATACATCCGGCGTCACTTTTAATTGAGAACATTTGAAATATATAAGTCAGTAAGTTATTAATCTTTTAAAATGAAATAAATATAATATTTAAAAGTAAAATTATTAAAAACTTATAAAGGAATTTCCCTTGTGGTGTTTTTAAAAATGTAAAGTTGTTTGCTAAACAATGTAGATTTTCTTAAAATGCATTCATAATAACCATATATATATTTTTTTTAATTAAAATTTTTTTTTATAATTTGGTAATATTTATGTGCAACATTCGGATCGATTTTAGCACCTTTGCATTAAAAGAAAGAAAGAGACTATTATAACATTTTGAAGATATTTTTGTAACCGTTTAAGTTATTTCAATAAAGTGGTGATTAGGAAAGTCATTCAATATTTTTATTCTATAAAAAAATGTACATAAATTCTTGACATTTGTTTACTGTAGCATCTATGATTTTGAAATATATTTTATTTAAATGCTAAGATAAATAAAAAAATATTGTTAAATATCTTTAAACTAGAAATGTGAAATATCGTATTAAAATTGACATAAGGAAGGAAAAAAGTGAAGGTTCCTTCTGGAGACACATCCATAGTTGCAAATTATGCAAG
The DNA here is from genome assembly GCA_019973975.1 of Trichonephila clavata. NCBI lineage: Eukaryota > Metazoa > Arthropoda > Arachnida > Araneae > Nephilidae > Trichonephila > Trichonephila clavata. The sequence continues at coordinate 33,092 of BMAO01013440.1, forward strand.
AAACCTTTTAATTGGGTGCATTCATTGAAACGTCGCGAACGCAATCAAAGTAAGAGTCATACTGTTGCGAAATTTGTAAAGCATTATTCAAAAATTTGTCTGGTTTGAAGCATCATATACACACTCATATAAATAAAAAATTGTTGTCGTGCTTTGAATGCAATAACTCCCATTTTAGCCGTAACTATTTAAATGGTCATCTCAATACTCACACGAATTAAAACACTTATGTTTCTGAAATTTGTAGAAAGTCTTTCTTAAAAAGTTGTAATTTAAGAGCTGATTTACGGATTCATTCGAAATGAAAACCTTTTCTTGTAAAATTTGCAAAACGGCTTTCTAAAATAATGAGTATTTTAAGAGGCATATGCATGGGTATTTAAAGCCATACTGAAGAAAATTCTTATACTTGTGAGATGTGTGAGAAGAGCCTTTTCCTAAATGTTCGATTTTAAAAAAAATCATTTGCTTGTCTATGCTGAATAAAATACGTTGGCTTATTATTTTTTAACAATTTTTCTTGATCTTTGAATATAAAGAAACATATTTACATATCTATCAACGTTTTGCTCTATATGACCGTTTTTGGCTGATGCTTTATTTTCAGCAAAGTTTTACATAACAACACACAGTTATGTTTAAAAAGAAGAAATGCCCAACTGTATTTTAGTGAAATGAAATAATGTTTAACGGCCACTGTTAGAGGTATTAATTCTTATTCATTCTGTGTTGTGTTTATATTGCGTATGAAACTATACAGTCTGAGTTTTGTTTGTAATGCTCTTTGTTACATTTCTTAGTGATATTGATTTTTTTGACTGTTGGGATTTTTAAACATATTTGTTGTTGGGTGATGTGTTTGACCTTGAAATTAAAATAATGCTCTGCTATTTGCATTTCATGATGCATTGTAATTATTGTTTCATGTTCTTTTTCCATTTGTAGAGAAATACATGGATTATAGGAAATAAAGTATAATCTGGTATTACTTAAAAATATATAAATGTATTAAAAATTAAAATTAAACATTTTAAACAAATTGTAATTATTTGACGTAGTTAGCAATGTACGATAACGTAATCTTTGGAAATAAAAAAAATATTTCCATTTTATTAAAATAAATTTCGAAAAGTATCTTTTAGGTCAGAAAGTTACAAATATAAACTTTAGTGGTTCTGTGAGATATAAATGCAAAATTAGGTTATATTTTACGACATTTCCATTAAAAGATAGGAAGACATTATTGGAAATTTGAAGTAGCAGTCTGACAGAAGTTTAAATAATTCTGATGGGATAAGTATTATTAATAAATTTCTCAATATCTGTGTGCGATATGAAAGGAGTTCATTATTTCATTAACATTTTTAGACTAACATTAATGCATTTGAAAAAGAAGTGCTTTTTCTATTTGATGCTTACTAATATATTTAAAGTATTATAAAAATTTTAAAAAACTCAGAAATTAAACATCAGAAGATATTTAAAAAAGTGTTCATAATTTAAGGAAAGATATAAATTACTAGAAATTTGTATTAGTTTTTGCCTATCCGAATATAATTTTTTGCATATATAGATATAAAATTCTAGCTCTTAGAAAGACAAATACATTTCATCGGAAGAAAAGTATATTAGCGAATTAAAATTAGCTTATAGACGGAAAAGCTTACTATATATAAATATATAGATAAAATCAATTTCAAACAATGAAAACCAAATTTGCATTCGTCTCCCTCTCTGCGCTTCTTCAGTTCAGTACAGTGATAACATTGTAAAATTGGAAATTTTGGCTATCACCTTATGCTCCGACAGAATTTGATGAATATAGAAGGTTTAGAACTGCGCTTTTTGAGTACCCATGATAACATATTGGTGAAGTTCACGGATTCTTAGCTGGCGAGTCCGGAGTTCGAACCCAGTATCGATGAAGAACCACCATTTATGTAGAGAGGATTGATGAATGGTTATATATGTCGATGTTCAAACGTCCTCATTCTTGTGTGGTGGGGAAGTTAGGAGATGAGGGTGCCAGCTCAGCGTCGTGTTCGTCTCCTGACCATGGTTCAAAATTGCAAGGTCCGTTGCCAATAGCGCTCTTGCAGTTTTATAATGTGAATTTTTAAAGGTTTTCTCTCTTTTCTACCCTTTCTAAGTGAAAAATATGAAAATATCCGTTTCCGTCATTGCAGCTGCACAACCGAGTTGACTTTGTAACTAATGATCAAATACTAAGGTATTAGAACAGCTAGATCGAATACTGTTTCTACTAAATTCATAAATAGTAATGGATTACGCTACTTTCATGAAGGGTCCAAATTTTCCAGTTGTGATTATGTGGATGATTGGATAGGGGTTTAACTCAGGTATCAGCCACATCCTGTGAAAAATATTCAATACTAAGAGATTAAAAATAAATGTGGTTAGTGAAACTTGGATAAGATGGATAAAGGATCCAAGTTACATTCAGAAAATAAATGCATAGTTCTATTTTTAGTAAAACATTCATCTCAGTTTAAGTGGTTCCTGAATTCCTGTTAAGGCAATGCGCTTTTTAGAGTGAAACTAATCCTCAATAAACATATTTCAGGATTAATCAAAGACTAACTGGATTTCAAATTAACCAATATGTTGTCCATTTCCTAGGTATAAACAATACGGTAGACACTTGGAAGAACCCAACGGTTCTTTATTACTTCTACTTTGAGAGAAAGAGTTTGGTCTTTAACTGGCATTCAAATTAACACATCGCTGTCAAGTAAGGTGATAATGACTTTGTACTCAGAAACAATTCCTTATTTAAATGATAAAAAAGTTTTATACGCATTTACAAAATAAAGCTCTATGACAAGTTTCATCTGTGAAACCTGATGAAAGCTAACGGGGACTGATTTTAAGAATCATTTAAAATTTCATATAATACAGGAGCATCCTACCAAAGTATATGATACGGCTTTCCTCCAGAAGAAAAATTCGAAGGTGGCTTTACTTTGCTCTGAAGAGAAAAAATATCATAAATGTCAATGTGGTTTCAAAACATTCTAAAAGAAAAAAAATTAAAGGTTCATTTAAAGTTTCAATCGAAAGAAAATGTCCACATTTGCAAAGTTTGCAAAGAAATCTTCAAATCGAAACCTCCACTGAAACGACATAAATGGATTGCTTCTAAAGGAAAGTCATATTGTTGTGATTATATGCATTAAAATCAATGTCCATAATCCCAAAATAAATATGAGACAAATTTTCTTCTTCACAATGACATCAATCACAGAGTTTGCATCATCTTAGGCTTGAATAAGCAAATGCCACCGCTTCAGTCCACCCTCATATCCCAGTCCAGTTAAAGTTAATTATCCTGCAGGGCTTGGTTGTAAGCTAAGAAACTCACATGTGGTCGTTTTCGTGCTTCTGGGATGTAAGTTTGGCAATTGGAGTGTAATTTGGTTATTCACCTCGTCGTACGCATATTGCTTTATATTAAAAGACAAAAATTATTTCAGTTTTTTTTAACTTAGATCAGGTGGATTTAATAATCCAAGAATTTTAAATTAAAGAAATACGTGATACATTTTAAAACAAAATTTATTCATATAATTTGTACAGCAGCATAGTTTAATGCAATTTCTGTACTTAAATTTTTACTGGATACACAGACTCAATTTAATATTAAGGAAGACAGAAAGCTCTCTCTCTATGAACAAGCCAATGTGTGATACGGAAAATCACAAAATTCTACACTACTACTACTTTGAGTGAAAGATTTTGGTCGCAATCTCGCTATTGATTTATAACATACGTTATCGAGTAAAGAAAAAAGAAATTTTAATTTAGAAATTTGTGAGTGTTTGGGGAACACAACTATTTTACCAGCATTTAAAGACTTGGATTCAACCACTAAGTATTATGTGTGCAAATTCTGTAGCAAGCGATTTAAAAGGAAAGGTAATTTTAATAATCATTTAAAAATCATATAAAAATTGAGGCTCCTGCCAAAGTGTATGCAATACTTCTTTTGATACGAAGGACATGAGTCACCTTCACAGGATTCTAACATAGAAAACATTTCGGAGTGTCAAGTTTGCAACAAAACTTTCTTGACGAATAAAAGCTTGCAAAGGCATTTGGAGCTTCATTCTGAAGAACGAACTAGAATTGCAAGGTATGTGAAAATTTCTTTAATTCGCTGAAGACTTTGAAACGGCATGAGTGCATTCAAAAACAGAAAAAGGTGCACAGTTGCGAATTTTGCAAAGAATTTTTCCCAAATTTATCAAGATTGAAGAGACATTTACGCTCTCATACGAATGAAAAACGCATTCGTGTTCTGAATGCAATAAATCGTATTCTGAACGTGGCACTTTAAATCGACATCTTCTTACTCACGGAAAGGAAAACTCTTATTCTTGTGGAGGTTTGTAAGAAGTTTTTCTAGTAGTTGGAGCTTATATATATATAAAAATTCATTTGCGTGTTCATACAAAAAAAAAAGGCCTTTTGTTTGCGAAATTTGCAAGAAGAGTTTTTCTTTTAATGGCGTTTTGAGTAAACATTTACGCATTCGTACAAAAAAAAGGAAGACCTTATTCTTGTGAAATTTCCAAGAAGACTTTTGGTCGATCTGGTATTTTAAAAACTCATTTGCTACGTATCCATGCTAAAGAAAGGCCTCATACTTTTGAAATTTGCAAGAAGACATTTGCTCAATCTAGTCATTTAAAAATTCATTTGCGAATCCATGCTAAAGAAAAACCATATGGTTGTGAAATTTGCAAGAAAACTTTTGCTAGTTCTTTCAGTTTAAAAAGACATTTGCGCATCCATATTAAATAAATTCCGTTTGTAATTTAAGTTTTAAGACTACACGGTACCCTTTTTCAAAATTTTTTTCTGGGGACAGTAATATTGAAAGTAATTTATGTATTGTTTTCAGACTATATTATTAAACCGATTCTGAAAATAAAAATTCATTTTAACAAGCCATTATTTTAAAATTTAAAAAAATTTAAAATTTTTGAAGGTTTTTTAAACTTTTATAAAATACACAATTTTTGAAATTTTTAAATTATTTTACATGATTTATATTTCTTACATTAATGCAAATAAAAGTTAGTATCGATTTCAAAATCTAGTTCCTTGTTGATTTTTAATAAGTTTTTTTCTAGCTAAACCTGGAAAAAACACGAAAATTTTTAAAATATTAACTTTAACATTTTTTTAAAAAATAACCAAAGATCTCAGACCTAAACCCACACTAACTTTTATGTAACACATATATCTAAGTATCTATAAAAAATTTCAAGACTCTATCTTGAACAGAAAAAAAGCCTTAGGGATGAGAAAACACTTACATCTTCAAAAATAAAAGTCTGAGAAAAATGCATTTAAAGTTCGTAAAGGCATAAAACAAAAACTAATAATACTTGCAAAGCTCTAAAATTTTAATATATTATTTTACTACTTATATAATATATAAAAACACTACTTTAATTAAATATGTTTGAAAATATTTTTACTTATTCAAAATATGTTTTTGCAAAATATCGAAATAGCATTTGTTACGATGACAGATTTTTCAGCATAAAGTTAACATAATAATTTCACAAAAGTTTTAAAACACAATACACTTATAAAAAATAATAATGTTATAAATTAAAGCTTAAAAAGTTAAAATCCACCAGATTTGTACATAGCCCCTTTTTTTTTTCAATTTTAAGTCGACGCAATTTAGCAAGTTTTAATTTTTGCTGCACGACATTAAAATTTGCAGATTTTATTTATTCCTGAAATAGGTTCTTCTATAATCAGTAAAGTTGGATAAATGTTCTGATGATAAACTTGTTGCAAGGCAATTAGCATCCTGAAATGTTTTAAGGGCTTTTAATGTTCCAACATTAAATTCAGATATTGCACTCGACACGGCAATCAACACACGTCTCCTAGAAGCTGTATTTTCTTTGGAACATTTGTTCCATATCATCGAATGCAATGCTTCATTGGAATTTTGTGTTAAACCTCTAACACACCTGCTTAATAATTCCGTTGAAGCCAATCTTTGATAAATTGGCACAATTTTGGGCAAATATTCTTCATTGATTGGTGTTTTTACCCAATCTTTATTCAAACCTGGTTTCTTCCCACGTGCTAATGATTACCGGTAAAAACACTAAGAGTCTATACTAGAAGGACACTTTTTATGTTGTGGCTTCTGGTCTGTAGATATGCAATGAAATAGGGTAGCATAAATTGCAGGTTTCATTGCCTCTACATCACCTATATTTTTGCGTATAGCATTAGTGTAGTATTTAGTAAGCTTTTTTATTGTCTCTTCTTTCAAACTGCCGTGTTTCTTCCCTCCCAGAGTTACACCTTTCACTCGCCAATCTTTTACTGTCTGCCTCAAAGCTGTTCCCAATCTTTTGCTCACATCGTTGATGCATTCTTCTTTTTTAATTTGTATTTTACTTCCATAAATTTTTCTTTCTTTTAATTCTAAGAAAGCCTTAGAATCCTCGTCAGAGAGCAAAGTTGTGTACCGGAAGCCAATGCTCTCAGATCTTTCCCATATTTTCACAGCTGCATTTACTTCCATTGCACCAAATGATCCGACATGTGTTGCACTACAAGCATCCTGATGTCCTTTATACCAAATATGAAATTCAACACTGTCTTCTCCAAGCGCAAATTTAGTCTGTTCACATTCTCCACACCGCTTTGACATCACTTCGTAGTCGATCACAAAGCCAGTCAGCAAGTCGATAACACATCCTATTCCGATATTTGACTTATGCCCTCTTGTCAACCAGCTCCCATCATATGACACTCCAATATCGACGATATCTTTATCATTCCTTGAGCCATACGACTCTCTGACATCTTTACGAATATCAAGCAACAGCTGATTGGAAGCAACGAGATGTCCATTCAGAACTTTTGCTTTATAGGAATTAAAAGTTTTAATTGACATTATATTTAAATTCATGTGCATGCAGAATTTTTCCAACGCCGAGTACCCAAATCCCAAACTTAACATACCTTGCACTTTTCTCATATTTGCATCAAATGGAGCATTAAAAAATTGATGCTTGCTAACATTTGTTATTTGATGTAATTTAGTATCAACCAACTTGTTGTATCAAGTATTGTTGTTATATCAGGTAAAGGATGGTCATTAACATTGTAACTTTCAACAGTACTCCATCTTTTAGAAATATTGCTTCTCTTCGCAAGCTGCGAAAGTTTTTTCCGGGGCATTTTCTCAACAGAAAAAACTTAACTTGAACAAAGTAAACAAGCTTTTAAGCTATATAAATTATATGAGAATAAATATTGGTCTTGAGAAAGAACTTTTATTTTTATCAATTTTAGCTAAGTAACTATAAGCACACCAAAAACTCAAAATATAAACAAACAGAAGCGATTTCAGTAGTGAAAGTTGAAGTTAATAATCACTTCTCAGCAAATATCGATTTTATTAAAAATATTAGTAATTAATTAAATTTAAGAATGGAAAAATGCTTTAAAATAAAACCAAAACTAACCACGCCCCCTCAGCTGTCAAATATCGGGTCTGATAGCACTCAGAAAACTTCAAATATCTTAAAAACTAATTGGTTAGCAGATTTGAAATTTGGGGCCAAGATTCCCAATTGTATGGGCTGCAGGAAAAGGCAAAAAAAAAATTTTCGATAAAATTGTCATTTTTACGGTAATGTGTAGTTTTAATCAAAACTTTTTTCTCTAGATCATTGAATTGAAAGACAAATAGTAACATTTTCAAGCAACATGCTATAGAAACATTTTCATCTGAAGTTTCATCAGATAATTACATAGAAACATTTTTTGCTTAAGAAATAAGAAATTCCGAATTTCAATTTAGTGAAATGAAATAATATTAAATGTTTAATAAGAACTGCTTTTTTAAATTTGGTATTTTCCATTGCGTTTTAAACTGAGGAATCTATGCTAGTTTCATTTGTAAACTTTGAAATGCATTTATTAATCTTGGTTTTTTTTATTGACTCATGCAATGTGTGAAGATATTTGATGTTCATATGTTTGACTAGGAAATAAAGATAAAAAAGATATTTGTATTTTATGGTGCATTATATTCTCTCTTATTTTGTGTTTTATATATTTATTTATTTATTTTTTTGTATTTTAGGAAACATATGGATTAAACATAGTTTAATAAATTTTAATTACGTAAAAAGAAAATAAATATTTTAAATCTAAATTTAGGTTTTTAAAAAAAATTATAATAATTGTATAATTAATTTAATATAAAATATTGTAATCTATAAAAATAAGATAGGTCATATTTCCATTTATTTCGAACAATATGCTTCAGTTCGGAAAGTGAAGAAATTTAATTTTGTTCATTTTTTGATATAAACTGAATTAGTACATATTTTTGAATCTTAGTGTATTTTGACATATGCAATATAATGTATTTGAACATATGCAATCAATTCTACTCTCTGGAGGCAGAATGAATTGTAGGTGGGATTTTTTATAACAACCAATATTATAAAATACTATTGTTTTTAAACAATATATTAAGATTATATTTCGCTTCTACTATATATTTCTTCTTTTTAGTATTCTGTATTAAAATGCAAAGAATTATGTAGTTAGGTGAAGGGGAGCTATTTTTAAAAAATATTAACAATGTTGCATATTGCATTTCACGCGAAAGAAATCACTTATAAAATTGACTGCGATTCGGTAAGTTTCTTCAAAATTTAGATGCTACTATTAAGTTATTTCTTGCATTTTTACAAGTGATATTTTCCTTGAAAAATTTGCATTGGTTAAATAATATTATTACACGAAATCAAAATTTCTAGTGTTTCTTATAAAAATTCTTCTTATTAAATTTCCGATTACGAGTAGTAAATAGATCGTCCGGTACCATGAATGAAGCAAAGAATGGATTCCAACATACTGTTAGTATATATTTTTCCTTTCCTTTTTATGGTTATCTGGGTAAAATGGACATTGAATGCTATAACTTATGTGGGTCTGCGTATAATTTTAGAAAATTTAGAGTAATGAGTAATTTTCCAGTAAGTATATTAAGCAATATCTTGACCGGGAGTGTTACCAGCTCTGCGACAGAGGCCAATGAAGTCTGTTTTTTGAGGAACAACATGAAAATTAAAAGGGTATACAAAAACATAGAAATATGTAGAGTAAGATGTTTATACTGGAAAATGTAGCGAATTATTCGAGTACAGATGGTTCGTTTTATATTCTTGTCTCAGGAATTTGAATCTTAAATGAAATTTGACGAATATTTAAATTCTCCAGCCTCTTTGGTAATAATTCTTACGAAAAATCGTCTATATCACTTCTTTGGATATGGTGAGTCTCATTAGAAACTACAAAGGATGTCTGGTATTATCTGCGCTTTTTCACTCTGCTAGGCTTTTAGATGCAACAAATATACAAGTATATGTACTCTTTTGTGATTCACCATCATCATTCCTCTGTGACTGATTCAAATATTTGTCTGATTTGAAACGGCATTTACGCACTCATACTAATGAAAAACTTTATACGTGCTTGAATGTAATAAGTCATATTCTAGTCTTGGCTATTTAAATGCTCATCTCAATACTCACACGAAGGAAAACTTTATGCTTGCCAAATTGCCAAAAGTGTTTCTCAAATAGTGGTAATTTGAAAGCTCATTTGCGCGTTCACACTAAACTAAGCCTTACACTTGTGGAATTTGTAATTAGTCATTTTCCCTAAATGGTGATTTAAAGAAAATTTGGCAGTCATACAAAAGAAAGCTTTTGCTTGTGAAATTTGCAGAAAGCTTTCACACAGAAATCTTCTTAACAACACATTGCGTGTCATACAAAAGAAAAGCCTTTTGCTTGTGAAATTTACAAGAAAGCTTTCTCACAGAAATCTTCTTTAACAACACATTCGCTGTATACAAAAACAAAAGCCTTTTGTTGTGAAATTTGCAAGAAAGCTTCTCACAGAATCTTCTTTAATAAAACATTCGCGTGTTCATACAAAAGAAAAGCCTTTGCTTGTGAAATTTGCACTAAGACTTTCTCTGTTAGTTCAAATTTAAGAAAGCACTTGCGTATTCATACAGAAGTAAAACGTTTTCTTGTGAAATTTGCAATAAATCCTTCTCAAATAGGACACTCTAAAAAGACATTTGCGTGTTCATACAAAAGAAAAACGTTTGCTAGTGAAATTTGCAAGCAATCATTTTCTTTAAATCAAAATTTAAAACTCATTTTCGTATTCATGCAAATAAAACTCATTTGCTTGTGAAATTTTGAATAATTTTTCAATGCTTATGCAAAGATGTATATTTACATTTTCAAATCTCTTTTATTTGCATATATAAAAAATTGAGCTGCTTCTGGTACTAAGCAGGAAATTAGGAATAAAGACAAAAGGTGTACTGACAAAGTCAATGTTAATTGAGAGAATATATGAAGCATTTTTTTAAAATTAATTTTGATTCATTTTTGTATTATTGAATATTTTATTTAATAGTATACAAGTTTTGCTTGTAAATTTGATTACTCACTACTTATATTAATGTTTAATTACTTTGACTGAATGCTAAGATTTGTAAAATTCGTTTTGCTTATGTGTGCTTGACTAGAAAATAAAAATAAATAAATGTTATATCTTTTTCTTTGTGATTCTTTTTCACAATATAATGAGTAAAGTATAAGAATAAGCTCGTACAAAGTTGGGAAATCCTTGTATGCAAATTTTTATAAGGGGTAATGTCCTATTTATATAGAAATTAAACAGGTTTTTATTTATAATAAAATAGGAAAACATTTCTTTGTTCGGAAAATTAAGAAATTGATTCTTTGGTGATTTTGTAGGATTTATTCACGCAATAAAGACATTTTTTTAGATCTTCGCATGAAAAGTCTGTGACGTATGTGCGTCCCCTCCCCCCTTGAGTCATATGGGACTTGCTTCCCACGGCCGGGTCAGTTTTAGAAGAATGATGACCACACGTGCAAAACCACCTGCAGTCGCTAATATACTGCGACGGACGTGTCTTAATTAGCCCCTGCAACCTTTGACCCGAGGGAAGCATTTTGACTCCACCGGATGTGGGGGTGAAAGGGGACGCGCGGACGTCAGTGAACCGCATAGAGGAGACAAGAGCGGAAACTTCGCATGGAACGGACATCAACAAGATCCCTCCCTCACAAAATTATTTTGGACTCTAACATCTTCTCATAGTGAAAACCTGTATATTAATGTAAATTATAGCTGTGACAGTTAAACTAAACTATTATATTTCAAACACGCTACCATTATTGCAGGAAACGTCGCAGCATTAACGAAAGTGGTGTCAGCGCTGAGGATTAATAAAAAATAATAGAGATTACCGGACCCGTGAAGGGAGGTGATTTGGTGATTCTGGTTTATTACGGGAGCTCTGCAAACTGCACGTAGAAAAATACTCAAGACGCAATGAGCTTGGAAATAAGGATAAAACTATCCTTTAGAGAAAAGAAAAGCAACTCAGAAGGCCGAGATTTGATGGTGGATAAGCTATCCCATCAATAAAGAAAATCCTTTTGTGTGTGTTGTGAAAATGGAAATAATCTTTGAAAGCAAGAAATGTCAACCGGAATCTTCGGTATTCCCAAGTTCCAGCAGATAGTACTTCAAAAGGGATGAGTACTGTTATATTTCTTGAGTTGTATTAGTTGCTTGCTAAAATTTCTACTACAAATTTGAGATACTTAGTGTTTTTTCTTGCATGGGAAACAATGTTATTGTGGTTCTAGAGAATTGTAAATACGAGTATTGTGTGCAACTTTTAGCTTAAGATTTATTGTGTTTTTTAAGTTTCTTGATAGTTTTGATTATTTACAGTGTTAAAATTTTTCTTTGTTTGTTTCTGTGTTTGCATGGGACCAGTGTTATTGTGATACTAGAGATTAGTAAATATTGTGTGAATTTTAACAAATTAT
>BMAO01013441.1:0-18708 GCA_019973975.1 Trichonephila clavata
CGTCTCTGCCAACATGAGTAACGAACAATCTTGTGAAATAACGTCGATATCTGTTTGGTGAGCCCTCAGACTTTGACAATTGAGCGTAAGGATCGCAAGTTTATCCTTGGTGAAGTCTTATAAGACTTGCTGGTATGTGCTGATTTAGAATCAAGCGCAAACAAAACCGAGTTTTTGAATTATAATATTTTGAAATGCTAAATTTAACAATATAAAAAAGGCTGGTGGCTTAATGGCTGCTAGAGTTGGACCCCACGTGGATATATATTTACAAGATCCAGCTAAAGGACAGCTTCTCTGATCCTAAAGTGAGAAAAAACAAAAACAAAGATTCTAAAGCCTAGACCGCAGGGGGAGGAGAGCCCCTCTCGAATGCAGGTTTTCTCCTACATTCCTACATAAAATAAAAAACTGAACTTCACTGCGAGGGTAGCGAAGAGACACCACCAATCACGCTGATTGGTCAAATTAAATAGCGCTCGCTTCCCCAACTTCCTGTTACGCATTTCCGTCCCTTTTCACAAAATCACTCCCACAAATCTCCAGCAATCGAGAGGAAAGATGTTACACCCACAACAAAAAAATACACCCGTTAAAGAGATTCCGGAGGTAAGACAGCAAGAAAATTGACCGGATACCAGTGTATGGAATGGCAGGTATCACTTTGTGTCGTTCCTTGTTTCAAAAACTATCTCCAAAGACTAATATTTAACTATTTTCCATTTGCCCGAGATAACTCGGGGTAGTAGAATAATATGAAAACTAAATGCTTTTACACCTGTAAAAATTCAAAATTTAACTTAACTCTTACATATTTTTGGGGGGTTTTTCCTTGTATTTAATAATAAAATTTAAAAAAAAAAATGTGATGATTTTTTTAGAATTAAAAAAAATAAATAATTGGTGAGGGAAACGGTTAAAAAATTTATATCTCGTCATGATGTATTTTCGAAAATTTTATTATTTATTGTGAAATATATCGTCCTTTTGAAAATTCATTCGCTTTGAATTTCTAAAACTTACTGTGATATCTTGTAATTTCAGAATTTTTAATTGCATTATTTAACGCTTTATAAACATATTGAGAATCAGTTTCAAACTGAATGTAAGTTACTTAATTAAAAAGAATTAATGAATTGGTCTTCACATTTTTGTATAGTTTGAAAATTAATTTCCTTTGATATAAATTAAATCACTTAATCCTACTCAATTTTTTTTTTCTTAAGGTATCCGACTATCCTAAAATTGTAAATTTTACCAACCATTTACAAACTCTTTTATGATTTTATTTTATAAATCATTTTATTAGCTTTATAAAAATACCAAGTTTATTATTTTCCGTTCAATGGAACAAAAACTACAAGTGTTTTAGTTAAAGCAGGTGCCACACTACTTTAAGCAAGTGTCATAAACTCATTTTACTCGAAATGTGTTTTTTTAAATACTGAAACGGGGACAATGATTATTAAACAAGTTTTGAAAATAATTAAATGAAATTTTTTTGTGTATGTTTTGCATAATAGTAGAAGTGTTTTAACTTTCAGATTTATCAATCACTGTTTATTACAAAATATACAGTCCATAATGTTAATATAATCACTATTTTAAGCAATTTCATATTATAAGTAAGATAAATTGCTCTAGTTTTTGTAAAAATTAAAATATCTCTTATCTTGAAGGTCATATGAAAAATAAATAACAACAACACATCAGAATATAAAAATTGAAAATTTGTTGATAAACTTTTGGTACAAAATGGGCCTCGTTTATGTTATTTTTTGTAAATTTTTACCCATTTTTTCCCATTTTAATAATAATAATTTTTTTTTTGTCTTCTTAATTTCAGCATATTTTTCTTAAAATGTACTAAACAAATCTAAAAACCACAAAAAAAATCTCCATAACTCAATTTTTTAAGAAAAACTTTTCGCAAGTAGTTGGATACTTTAAAATAAAAATATTGGATCCTTATAGTGTAAAAGTAAAATTTTTGCAATGAATCCACAGGTTCTTCATAAAAGAGCCTAAAACAGGGTTTGCATCAATTGCTATAAGAACATTATAAGAGACAATTTTTTTTATACATTTACGTTTTTCTTTAATATATTTTGTTTTTATACTTATTCTACTTAAAAGTGCTGTTTTTTTTTAAATTTTGTTTCTGTGCGGCAAAAATGTAAAATATTTTACTGAAGTTTTGATTTTAACTTTTAAGTAAGGGAAGGGAAGTTAAAAAATTTTCAAAGTTATATCTTCTACGCAACTTAAGAGATTTATTGTTGGAGCTCGAAAAATTAATTTTTGTTGGACAGAATAAAAACTTTGTTGTTTTCTTTTCACTGAATTGTTATACTTTAAACATTAATAACTTCAACTTCATTTATTAAAACAGTTCAAATAAAGCTGTTCCAAAATCTATAAATTACAATGCTTAATGCTTTTTTCCCCTTGAATTGGAAAAGATTTTTGCTTATGAAATCGTCAATGGCTTAACTGATTGATCTGGTTCTAAAAGTAGTAATTAAAAAACTACTATTTTATTAACTAATTAAACAATTTTTATTTATATTTTGGCATTGTGCTGTAAAAATGTTTCAATCTTTTCAGAATATGGTTGTGAAGATTAAATACAAGTATGTAACTGTTTATTTTACTTTATTTACATGTAAAATAAACAAAAATATTAAGCAAAATACTTAATAGTGTGTACTTTGTTTGTTTTGTGGAATTTTATGGGAATAGAATGCCACATTATTACCAGAGAATTATTTATCGTTATCAGGCATTTGTTTCAATTTGTTCAAATATACTTTATTATTTCATAAAATTATTTATCGGATAATATAAAAAAATGTAAGAAAATACAGTTATATATTATTATAAGGCACACAAAAAATGAAAAATAGTTATTATAACTTAATAATAGAACTTATTAATTTTCACTTAAAATAAGGGCTATTAATTTAAACGAGTGAGTGAATATATTTTAACCGTCCAGGTACTCGGGGTCTTTTTAGCGACGAAACGTATTTTTGAACCATGGTCAAGTGACGAGGACAACACCTGAGCTGTGCCCACTCCGAACTTCCACAACACATCGACGGGAGAATGTTTGATTCTCAAAGTTTTACGTTCATTGGCCTTCACGTCTCGGAGGGGCTTCAGCGGTACTAGGCTCGAACTTACGCTCGACACGCCGACACGAGTCCCGTATTTTTCACCACTAAGCCACCACGGTCATATAGTTAATTTAAGAAAATAACAATTGATTTTCACCACTAAAACTACTTATTTTAAAATCATGAATTGATAATAAATCGAATTCTGTTACGTTTTTGCGTTGTATTACTACAGAAGGCCAATCTTTTGTGTGTTTTTCTGAGTATGCCTGAAATACTGTAGAAGAAATGTTTTAAAAGTTGCTTGTCTAAAACACTACGAATTCTAAATCCAAAAGCAGATAGAACACTAATAAAATATTTACGACATTGCCCTCAATTTTCTGGAGAAAGGGTAATTTTTTATTTATACCTTCTATTACTGGTTCTATAAAAGTGGATTCATCTCACACACTACGAATTAGGTTTTTTCTTTTCTTTTCATAACAGGAATGCTTACGATTTTTCAGTTATTTTGCTTAGTATTTTGTTCAAGAAGTGAAATAAATAATTTATTTAAAAGTTCTTCATCATTGGTAAAAAATATATCACTTATTTCAGATTTTAAAAAAATGATGTGTCAGACGCATAATTATTACGTGTAATGTCTATCTTTTTCATGTAGTTTTTATTGGAAATTTATTAATTTATTTGCAGTTCATTGAAGTAAAAACAAATAACCGAAAAATTACTTTTGATGTAGAGCCAGTCATTTGGAACAGAAATTAATGCAAATAAAAATGTTCTATTTAGAAGTATTCTTTACAATTAAATAAAGTTAAAATAATTTAGATTTTTAAATATCGTTTGTTATAAGAAAAAACCCAGTTCAAATATTTAGAAAAGAATTTCGCATTTTTATCACTTTTCACGAATTATTTATTTTTTTGCATATGAATAAGATCCAACTAAAATAAATCATTCATTTTTTACAGCTATTCCTTTCATGAATTCGAACACTGTAAGTTCACATAGTGAAATACAAAAAAAGAAGTACTTTTGTGACATTACCAAACAACAGCAACAAAAAAATAATGTTTATGATTAAACACAATGACGCCATTTGTCTTTTTCACCCTTCGTTTTCCCAAAGTGACAATTAGAATTTTTCGATTGTTCGTACTGCTTTGTATCCCCCCCCCCCTCCTAGTATCAATTTTAAATACAAAAGATTTTTTTTTTTATTCTAAAAAAATGTAACACTTTCTTTTGTATCAATGTTTATAACTGCTGTTACTCTGTTTATTTATCTTTCTTTCTCTTCAACTTTTCGAGTGTTCTTTCGATATTCGAATCATTCTCCGTTCTTTTTCACAAAGTATTTTTGACAGAAGTTTTCTTCAAACGATTTTGTGTTGTCGTTTAATTTTTTCCTCTCTTTTGCTTTCTCTAAGCTTTTTCGTTGACTATCTCTGAAAAAGTTTCACATAAATTATTTGTTTATTCCTTTCTACTTTAAAGATCACGAGGGGTACTTGTCGGCTATACGTATTAGGAAGCCAAAACACGCCAAATTTTGGCTTTTACGGTTACTGATACAATAACTAAACACATCACTCAATAATTCCTAATAAAACAACAACTTTTAAGTAAAATTGAACTTTATTTACCAAGATACTCCCATTCAAGAAAGATACATTCAGCCCAGCGCTCTTCAAAATTTTTAATACCTTTTTCGTAGAACGATTTGTCTTTGCTCTCAAAAAAGGCTTCAACTTAGGCAATCACTTCTTCATTTGAGCCACAACTCTTTCCCTGTAGCATTTTTTTAAGTTCAAAAAGCCAGTAGTCTCTGGGGGTAAGATCTGGACTATATGGTGAGTGGGAAAGTAATTCGAAGCGCATTTTTTGCATTGTTCTCCATCACAAAGCAATGCTAACCACACACGAAATTCTTTTTCATCCATAGTTTCTAAGCAAACAAAAGTTGCTTCACTAGAATCTCTGTAACTTTTCAACTAAACAAGATATTATGACGAAATTTTGACAAAAAAAAGTAAGTACTACTAGTTTAAAAGTTTGAAAGTTAGTACTTTTAGGTTAGTTTAAATAATGTTAGAAGGTAGTGCCATCTATATGTTAGACCCGGGACTTGTTGTGATGTGTTAACTCAGTGGCGCAACAGCCTATGAAGGCCAAGGCCTACTGTGCCCAACTCAGTATACGTGACATTGGTCCCTGAGGCGCTTGAGCGGATATTCCGGTCAGGTGGTTAGTCTGACGCAAACCCTTAGTGTTTAGTTCCCAAACAAGCTTAGTACTCATTTATCGACCCACTGAAAGGAAGCACGGCTGAATCGACCTTGTCCAGCCCGAGGTTTGAACCTCGGACTTGTGATGTGGAAGCGAGATGCGCTACCTCTCAGCCACTGGACGTTACTGATACAATAGTGTCCCGAAAACTAGGCACTCAATGACCTGGTAGTCTGGATAATTCAACCATATCCTTTTAGGTCGAAAAAACCCCACGCCCGAGGCAGACGTTAAGTCCGATACAGAAATTATTGTTTCTGTCATAGCTAATGAAAAAATGTTAGAAACTGATGAGGTCGTTAACATAGTACAAACTCTTAAAATATCACATATTGAGGGACTAAAAGGCTTTCGAAACCACCTTTTTGCATTCTGGACAACAAAGTGCATCGGCAATGGACTTACTTCGAGATGAAGTTTGTTTTTGCAAAGTCGGCTATTTTAATTTTCGTTATAGGCATTTTAAACATTTATAAAATAACATGCAAATTATTGTATACTATGTGTTTATTAATTTCCATTTTCTTCTAGTAAATGCTCTCTGTCTTCATAAACTACGTGTTCATCTCCTTTTTTTGAGGCAGTGTTTCTCAAACTGTAGGGTGGGTGTACCTCCTAGGGGTACACCCACCCTACAATGGGGCACGAGTTTATCGAAAAGTAGAAAACACACAAAAGACTATTAATTTTTTTAAAAATTTACTGAAAGGAAAAAAGAAACAAAATACATTCTGACTTAATAAAAAATAAAATTACATTGATATAATACAGATGTATCTGTACTGATACACTGATATAGATGTATCAGTAATGCACAATGCATTTTATAATTAATTTATAAATACTAAATTAAGAAAAAGTTTAATAATTACCAGTGACCCTATGGGCATGTCATAAAATTGTATACAAAATTTAATACTTATCTTGAAGCCGGTTTTTAATTAAAATTGGGTCGCAAGTATAGCAAGTTTGAGAAGCACTGGTTTGAGGGTATTTGGGTCGTTTATTTTCTGCTGTATTCTCAATCAAACAATATATGTAAGTGCAGTACAATATTTTCTGAGGAAACACTCATACTTATTATTTTTTTAATCTCATTCTTCATAATCCGACATTTTCTCAAATTCGGCCTTCCTTCTGTCCACATCATGCCGAGTTTTTGGTTACTGTATTTTAAACCGGTGGTGCCATTTTCAAACATCGTCAGTCTGTAAATAGCAGTTAGATTCAATTTAGTACCACCATCTGTTATTTGATAGCTAGATTTTTCAAGCAATTTGTTGATGCATGAACAAATACAAAAAACTTTTTTTTTTCAACAGAAAATAACATTTATCTCTCCAGCATTTTTTTTCCAAATGGGTAAGCTGTGTGGATAGAAGCAGAAAAGAAGTGCCACTGGAGGCACAATGTCGTCGCTAATATCCCCAATTTCGTGTTGGCGACAATTTAGAAAAGCAGTCGCCAACCCGTGGTCCTTTTTACCAACAAGGAGCTAACATACATTCCATGCACAATTTTTTCTCAATAACTGAAATCAATGTAAAAAAAATTGGAATGCGTTGAATTTTTATGAATAAAAATCACAGAAACTGAAAGCAGGCTTAAAGTTGACACTGGATAAATATATCTATCATGTACCATTTTTTCTTATGTGTGACTTTATTCTTTATATCTATCTCTGTTTAAATATATTTTCTTCAAATATCTTCTTTGTGAAACAATATCGAAGAGTTTTGAGCATATTCGCTTTTATTTGAATAAACCTGTCAGCGAATCTAAAGAAACCTTTCCTGGAGCCTTAACACATCGATCCAGAAATAAGAAAAGACAAGAAATGCTGTTAAGAAAAGGACACTCTGTCAGGTTGACTGCTGAGGCATGACTATATCGCAAGAGCTCTTAAATTATATCTAAAAGTAAGAATACTTGATTGCGAAGAAATTTTGCAATCTTTGTAAGATTCATTGCCTAGCGATCTCTCAAATGTTTTTTCAAAAATTCTTTAACATTCAAATATATTTCAGGAAGGTAATAAAAAAACACGATGTCTGTAATAGCTTTATTCAACTTCTATAAGGATATTTATTTGAAACAAATGAATCTTTCAAATATTTGATTTACCTCTTTCATTTCAATTATTTATCCCAAAGCAGCTTAAAAAGATAATGCTTCTTTACGTAAAGCTTGACAAATCCCAAAGAATATATTATCCCTAATAATGATTATGGCGATGCTTAGGAATCATTGATTACCCTGTTCAATGTATAATATCGTATTAAAATTCAAATTAAATGTTGAACAGGGCTCCAAGATTTAAGCGCTTTGATATTTAGTTAAGTTTTTGTAACGTATTGGATTTAAATTTTTATCTGTATGTCTCATATGTCTTCAGACTTTCTTTGGGATAGTGAAACCTTCGAGGAAGAATCACTGATTAATGGATGGAAATATAAAGCTCAAAATATCAGTTCCATCTAAGAAATAGAGTAATACGGGTTACTGAACAAGCTAGATCCAATAAATTCTCAAAATATCCTAGGGTTGGATTTAAAGTAAGGTATCAAGTTGAGCATCCCCCCTTGCCATCTGAACAAATTAAGTTTTAGTGTTTAATAAAATTTTTATTTCTACCAAATATCAGGAATGAATGACCCGATTAAAAAATTAATAATTCCCAAATGACTAAGCAAAAAATGATAATTAATATGCCATTGTAAGGATACAATAGGAAATTTTGAGTCTGTAACATTATTTTTGTCTAATAGAGGGCAGCAATATTGTAATCAAGACGTTTTTGAAACTGTGAACAGAAGTGGAAATGGCGTCGCAGCGGGAAAAGGCGTTTTGTGTGATCTTGTTTGCAAAAAGTCTGTCAGTAATCACAGTTCAGCTTGAATTTCGGAGAATGTACCATAGAAATGCACCGACATTTAAGAGTATAAGAAGATGGTATAAACAGTTAAAGGAAATTGAATGCATGTGTTAAAGTGTAGGGTGAGAGAGAGACCAGGTTGTATGCAAGAGAATGTTCAAAGAGTGCGAGAGAGATACGCAATGCAAAGAAATCGACGGTTCGTGCTAGTCGTGAACTTGTGTTGCCTCAGTCTACCATATAGACTGTGTTGAGAAAAAAAATTGCATTTTAAGCCCTTATATATATATATATATATAAAAAATTGAAAACCGTGCAAGCATTGAACCATAGTGACAAGTTGCAACGTCTAAATTACTGCCTTTATAGGGATGAAGCTATGGAAAACGATATTTTTTTTAATAAACTCGTATTTACTTAACGTCGAAAAACATTACGTATGAAAAAAATTTGTTATTTTATCTTTACAATGGCATCTTAATTATCTTTTTCTGTT
Organism: Trichonephila clavata; assembly: GCA_019973975.1. Classification (NCBI taxonomy): domain Eukaryota; kingdom Metazoa; phylum Arthropoda; class Arachnida; order Araneae; family Nephilidae; genus Trichonephila; species Trichonephila clavata. The sequence continues at coordinate 8,783 of BMAO01013441.1, forward strand.
TATTCATCTGGGAATTATTAAATTTTTTAATCGGGTCATTCATTTTTGATAACCTGTATTGTCATGCATAATACTTGGAGTTGCTATTTGTTAAATTTACGAGGACTATAAGCCACAAAGCTATTAATCTTGAATTATGTCTAGTTGATGAGGGGAGAATGTTTTTGAGTGCATCGGAAGCTTAATGCTAGGACTTGGACATTAATAACTTTAAAACAATATATAGTCATACATCATCATGAAAACTTCAAGAAACCAGGAAGGCAACGGCTATTTCATGATATAAAATAAAAACGAATAATTTTTAAAATTTTCTTCATTCACTCTTGCTTCTATGATAGAAACAGACAATTCCAAAATTTAATAACAAAACTCAAATTACCAAAGTTTCCGAAAACAGTTCTCTCTTTTGTGTTTGCTTTTTTTCAAAACTTGTTCTCGAATAAAATTTCTACAACCAAATTGCAAAAGAGTTCTGTTCTCTTTTTAATCCCTCACAAAACTTCTCATTCGCCAAGCTATAAAAGAAAAAAAATGGTTCACAAATGAAAAGAACGAGCTGTTTTTCAAATGCACATCAGTCCAAAAAAAAAAAGTGGTGAGTGAAAAAGGCGAGTTTCTTTTCAACAAGCTTCTGGAAGAGTCAATATTGACACTCGTGCTCCATTGGGGATTACGTTTGTGTTTTCACTTGGGAACTTTGAATTCGTCGCCTGAAATTCGAATATGAGAATGCGAATATTCTATTTATTTGAAGGAAAGTAAACTCTGGTAGGATATATTAAAGGGAAGAGGGCAAAATAGGATGAGAGAGCATTCCAATTTTTTGCTTATGCATTCTGAATTTGACTTTTCGATTTTTAGATCTAAAAAGATGGTGGAGTTTTGAGGACAGTAAATTTCTACTGAAGGAGGTAATTTAAATGTAAAATTTCCATTAAAGTATTTATATGTTTTTTGAATTTGTAGATGACAGTTTTATATGATGGTTTAAAGAGATTTTAAAATTTTTTATAAGCTGTGATAGTATTGAAAAATTCATTTTGGAGAGGAAATGTGGGCTTAGTTTCTTTTCGGGCATTTTTCCATTTATATTCCAGCTAGGATTTCTGATTTTCGCACTTTTTCCTTCATGATAATTTCGTAATTGCATCAAAACTTCGTAAAATTTTAAAATTAGATAATTGTGATTTCATGTAATTTGACGTAATCCGCTAACCTATTTTCCGAGCAAAAAACTGATCTTTTGATAAATTGATTATGTGTATAAACACCCACAAAAATTATTTGTTTTTAATGTTTTGAATAAAGCATGAGAATTTCTCGTGGTTGCAATATCGAATTTTTGTTCTTTTAAAATTCTAATCGAAACTGAGTTATTGTTTTGATTGAAGGTATCTGACTGGTTTAAAATCCATCATTTTCTTCAAAAAAAAAATCAAAATTTATTTTGGGTCTATTTTTATAGACTTTTTAATAAGCTTTCTAAACATATTTTACTTTTAACTCTGTGTCAAATAGAAAAAAAGTTACAGCTGTTTTTGTTTGGGGTAGTAAACCCAAATCGAAACCGGAACTGTGTGTTTTTGGTTGATTTTCAATTGCAAAATACGATTTTTATTCATTTAAAATATTTTAGTGAATTATTTTCATGTTTAGTAAACTTATTTCACTTTATAAATGTTTTATAGATATATTACTCTTTCAAATTGGTAACAGTTAAAAGATTGCTATGCTTATTTTGATTCTATGATTATTTTGAGTTGCTATCTTTTTGTAGGTTGAATCCTAGCACGACCCACTTTTGTCGCCAAATATCATTGGAGCTAAATTTTTGGCGATAAAGTTTACAATTTGGCAACCCTGGAAAATTTGAAAACATGTTTTCCCTCTTGTTTTCGTCTCTCACGCCATTTTGAAAAACGCGGTTCTTTCATTGGCGCCCTTTGGCGAAAATTTGTCGCCAAATACAGCAGTGGTCTGCGCTAGGATTTTACCGCACTCTAGAATTAACATCCAGTTTTTAGGAATATACTATTCACGTATTTTTGATAATATTATAGCAGATTCCAAATCATTTTTAATGAATGCCATAAATTAAAAAAATAATAATAATTTAAGATACAAGAGGGACACAGACGGAATCGATTATAAGAAATTGCTTGCTCATTTATTATCGAATCACAAATGACAATCTATAAAAATTTTATAACTTATTTTGTTACCTCATAGTTTGGGATTTGGAATGAATAACGATTAAGAGTCGGACGACAAAAGATCAGAACGAAAGTGAGGTTGATTGGCAGATAGAGTCAAATAACAATTGAATTCACTCCTCTTAGAGCAGACGATCTTCACTCAAATAAAGAACAACTTCCATAAACAAAAAATGAAATGACTAAAAATACCAGCAATGATCACAAAGTCAACGAATCACTTAGAATTAATAATTTATATATTATCACGTGCCTCCTAATATACTTATTCCAGGTGAATAATAATGAGAAATGTAAATATTTTTGAAATAAAAAATTAAAAGATTGGAAAAAGAGTCTCAGGACAAAAAACCCAAAAAGAATTGATAATTTAATAGATCTGGAATGCTAATTAAGTACCGGAAAAAAAATGTAAAAATTTCAAAATGGAGATAACGATGATTTCTTGCATGTAAGAAGAGGAAATCAATTGAAAAAAAAAAAGACACACGTTAACTAAAATCTCTAAAAGTAAGGCAATAAAATAGATAATTTAAGGCGAGAGAGAATGGAAGATAATCTCAGTATTTTTCTTTTGTATGCGTTTTGTTTTTTTAGACAATTAATTTAAAGAGCATATCTTTTAAGTTCATTAATTTCTTAAATGCTTCTTCGTTTAAGTGGTTTAATTTTCTATGAAATGCAGTTTTCCTATTATTCATTTAAATATTTAATAATCAGTTTTGAACAGAGCGGATAATTTTCGAATTTAGATTTTTAAAATTAGAAAAATACTTGTTTACGCTTGCAGCGATCAGTAACAATTACCATATTAAAAACATTATTGTAATTAATCTATAATTCAATATTATTCAATTCTGGTTTTTATTTATTACTTTTTTATTCATTTAATGAATTAAATAGATCAATTTCATGTTGTATTTTTCTTGTCTTCCTAATTTTATGAATGGCCAAATTGAAAGAGCATTTTTAAAAGATTTAATTGGCCCAAAGTTTCATATCATTTATTGCTTTGTTATTATTTTAATAAAAACATTCTATTAAAAAAGTTTTGGTAGTTTTTTAGAAACATTTATGCGAGGAATAAGACGTGAAAAGTTTCAAACCGAGGAAAATTCATGCAGAATTTTAATCCATAAAAATTTTGAGTAACTTTTTTGATAAAATATCTCGTTAAAATATGTATTTATATAGTATTTATCTGTGTGTTTTTAAAGCCTTTCAAAAAGTATGAATTTTGTGCTGAAATTTCACTTTTGAAAAATTCTATGTTTAAACTTTACTTTTGAAAATTTAGGCATATCAGCGCTATATCCTGCAATTTTAAAGTTCTTTTATCTTTGAATTCTAAAATACTAATTCTGAACACTCTAAAATATTGAATAATAAGCGTAGAAGCTGTAATTTTTTAAAAATAAAATTTAGAACTTAATTTTTGTATCGATTTTCCTGTAGGGCAGAATAAGAATTCTATTCCTATAAAAAATTTTTTTAGAAATTTATATTTAGAATAATGTGTGGTAGTGAAAAAGTAGTATTAATTTATAAAGAAAATGTTTCAATTAAAAAAAAAAACAATTGGAAGCAACCAATGCAGAAAAAAATCAGAATTTGTAGTATTGTTTTCAGTTTCTATTTTTTTTTTTTTGGTAGTAATCTTAATTGGCATTAAAAAGAATTTCGAAAAACTTGAATAAATAATTTTCTAAAAGATTTGAATTAAGTAGGAAACTGCTAAGCCTAATTTTTTGCAACTCTATTTAAATTTTTAACAGTTTTTACTGCTTTAAATTTATATATTTTTCTTCTTGAGTAAGAACGGTTTACCCAATCAAAAACTTTAATCTTTTTTCTAATGAGTAATTACTTTTATTTCCTTGTAACGGTTGTATAAAAAAAGAAAAAGGAAAATGGTTATTTTTCTAAAAGAATATTTTATTCATGTCAATCTTCTTTTCTTTTTTTATATCTTAATTAATGTATCTCGCTTTAAAAAGTAATTTTGAAAACAAAATTAAACGTTAAAGAGAAGGTTAAAGATATAAAATCTCTAATTTAATGAAACCTTTCATCTGTGTTTATCCTGTCATTTTGGAAACATATCCCAATTAAGTGCCTTTTAAGACTCGTGTTTTTTTTTAATAAACCTTTTTTGAGTGACATTTTTTTCTTTCAAAAAAAGGGCGATGTTTTTGTAGTGGGTATAATTTTATTATTTTTTAAATAAACTTTGTAGTGTATTATAAAAAAGGTTCTGAAATTATTTGATAAGTTTGTGAAAGGAGAGAAAGTTTAATTTTGTTAAATTTATTAAGTCATCAGTTTATCGAAATTTAAAAGATAATTATAATTGAATATATGCTAAAATATATATTTTATATTTAATTTACGTTGTTTGAGCACATTACCTTAAGCCACACATTTGAACATATTTTATAGTGTTATATTAAAATGTTATCAATCAATCAATACGTTGTTAATCAGTTTTCTAAATTGCATGAACGTTCATTTACTTTTAAACATTGCACTTCGAAGTGTAGAAGCATATTTTAAATACATTGATAAGCATGAATCATTGATTGAATGTTTATAATATAACATTTAGAGCAGGTGTGGCCAACCCAAATGACATCGCGTTCTACTTCGGGAAAATATAAATCCGCGGGTCGCATATAAAAATATATACCTGTAGTAAATTCGGACCATTACAAACATTTATTGGACTGAAAATTTAAAACCGAATAACATGTTATTATTGTTTTCTCTGTTCTTCCTGTATACAAACATAAATAATATAATAATAAGAATGATAATAGATAATATAATAATAAGAATGATAATAGATAATATAATAATAAGAATGATAATAGATAATATAATAATAAGAATGATAATAGATAATATAATAATAAGAATGATAATAGATAATATAGTAATAAGAATGATAATAGATAATATAATGATAAGAATGATAATAGATAATATAATAATAAGATTGATAATAGATAATATAATAATAAGAATGCAATGATCAAAAAATGTTTAATTAATTTAATTAGCGAGATATTTGTTTCTCAACTCTTTCACTTAGCTTTTGCAAGTCAATCTCAAATGGGTGTATTTGTACATCGTAGTTGATGTTGCAGGGTTTCGTCCGTTAAGTTTGAGTTCGATTTATGTGTAGTAAATTTCATTTTTGAAAAAAAAAAAAGATTCGCTGTAACAGAAGTAACGTGATAAAATAGAAACAGTTACGGGATTTATTTGTTAAAAAACACTAAAAACAAATATATTGTACAAAATAGTTGTATTTTGTAAAGTTGTAAGGTATCTCGGGGGCCATAAAATTATTCAAGAGGGGCCGCGGGACCCTGACTTCGAGCAACGTGAGAACTATTGGCGAGGAAACTCGCAATCTTGAACCAACGTCAAAGAAGGAGTCCCGACTAATGTGCGTGAGTTCCAATACAGAATGGCATTTCCCTGGAATCAGGACTCGGAAATAATGAAGCAATGCCAACCATGAGTTTGTGAAGATGACATTTTCACTTCCGCTACCATTCACCTTGAACTTTAGAATAATTCGATTGAGAATACTGAATATTGCTTTTTAGAAATTGAAACCACCACCCAAGTCCCCCACGTGTTGCTTAAATGAATTGATTATTAATTATTTTAGACTTACTTTTTGTATTTTAAACTGCAGTTTACTTCGTGTTTGCGAGCTGTTTGAGATTATGTACGTTTGAGAGAATTGTGCTGTTCATTTTCAGTGTATATGTTTAAAGATTGCTATAATGCAGCGTTTCTGAAACTGTAGGGCACGCCCCCTAGAGGGGCATGGTAACTCTTCGAGGGGGCGAGTGCATGTTGAAAAGTCGGAAACAAAAGATTATTTTTATTTAAAAAGTTATTAATCTACTGAAGTAAACAAAACAAAATACATTCTTAAGTAATAAAATATGAAATACACATTTGCACTGATATAATACACTTATAAGTGTGTCAGTACTGCACAATGTATTTTATAATTAATTTAACAATACTAAGTTAAGAACAAGTTTAATAATTACCAGTGACCCGATGGGCTTCTTGTCATACATAAAATTACATACAAAAATTAGCCCTTATCTTGATAATATGCACGGTTTATATTTAATCCCGAAACAGTCGATTAAAAGTTATGTGATTCACTTCCCAACACCACAGTTTTCTACGTATTCATGCGTTTGTGATGGGGTGGGGGAAGAAAAGGAATAAATAAATAAAACCTTTTATGAAATAAGTAAATCCTTCGCGAACACTGCCACGGCATTTTAATGCATTCCAAAACCTTCGAAATAATTAGAGCGTATGGATAGGAGTGAACAAAGAATATCGTACTTCGGAAAGACGTATATATATACGTCCGAGGCACTGAAAGCTGTTGCTGAGAGAGAGACGTTCATATACGCCGGTGGCACATAAGAGATTAAAATCTTATTACAGTTTTGATGTCATAGTATTATTGAATTCAATACATTGTTATTGTATGGAGGGGGGAGGGCGATGAAAATTATGATTAAATATTGGGTTGCAATTGTTGTAAGTTTGAAAAGAAAAGCACTGCTGTAAATAAACCAAATTTTAGTGGAACTTAACAGATGTTTAATAGAACTTATAGTTAAGGTCGAGCCACTGAAAAATCCACTATTATTTTCTACTTATTCTTTTATTGTTTATAATGAGCGTATTTTATTACAGAATCCAAATCCAAATTTGTTTTAAAAAAGAATATATTATTTCTTTTTTGTTCGTACTTACATTCGTTTTATTAATCTTCTTTTTTCATCAGCTTTATTTATAAATTAAAGTTTTTATTTTTAGAAAGAGTGTTGTGAGATCATTAGATCTTTAAGACAAACGGAATCCATCTACTGTGTCGTTCGTTTAGTATTCCAGACAAAAACAGGAAACGTAAAGAATTTCTTTTTTTTCTATTTCCGCCTGTAGATTTACTCTAACAACTTCACAAGTAGTTTCTCAACGTTTTTGATTGATAAGCCTTCATTAACCGTTAATTTTTTATTGTGTTTAAGTCCATTTGTTGTTTCTGTTCTCTCAGTGCTTTTAAATGAACAAAATTCGTTCTAGTGTGAAGCAAGCGCACGCGAAATTCATGTAATAATAATTTCCTATATTTCAGCAGTGGTTTGAGCTGTCACCCCCACACACACCCACAGAGGAGTATGAGACGGTTTACGAACACTGAGTTGGCAGATTTGAACCTGGTTTACAGATTGGCAGAAGAAAAAACATGAGCAGCAAAAAGATTCTATTGCGAAAGGCATTCACAGTGAGAAGCCCTAGACCGCTGGATGTTTGCTAATTTGCAACTCAATTTGTGTGAATATGTACCCTTACGAGGTAATAAGCATAGTAAGAACGGGCCAAGAGGAACTCGAACTCCGAACATGGTATTTGGATTTCTTCGAACGGGATCCAACGCATTTTGTCCCATGTATGAAACAAAATGTGTTGGATACCGTGGCCCGTTGGAGAGAGGGGCCTGCCGTTCCCACTATGCCTATTATTTCGTAGTGATCCATAGTAACACAAATTATGGTGCTAATTAGAAAACATCTGGCGGTCCGGTGCATCTCTCGGTTAGTACTTTTCGCGATACAATCCTTCTGCTTGTGCATTTACTTTGTCAAATCCGTTAATCAGGTGCATATCTGGCAGCTCAGTTTTTGAAAAATATTCAATTCTCTTCAACAGTTGATGGCAGCTCAAATGCACTTGCAAGCAGCGCCACCTAGTGCCGAATGAAGACGTTTCCATCCATGGGTTGCTATGCAAATCTGAATCCTTGTTATGTTTCCTACTTCCCTTTAAGGTTTTTCCCAATGATCCTGGAACACCCTGTATATGCTATATTAGTCTTGAGAAATATGTTTTTTAAAAGGAAATGTCCGCCAAAAGGAAAAGTCTACAGCAAAGCGCTTCCATTGATTGTCTGGAAACATACGATTGTAGTTATGTGAATCACGAACGTAGCTTGTTCTGAGGGGGCCATGCATCAAAATTCTTTAGTGATTATTTTTTGGCTCTCAATGAACATTTTACGATTTGCTGCTTACACTTTAGGGCCCCGTATCATTGATACAGTTGATACGGCATTAGTTACGCCCCTGGTGTGAGTATTGCGTCACAGAAATTTATCCCGTTGATAGCTACGTATGTGCAGCCCAATTTTTTAAAAAGAACACAATTTGGCATGGTGGGAAGAACGCGGGAAAAGAACTTTTGGTTTAAAAACCACTTTCGGTTACAGCAAGGATGTCAAACTTAAAAGCTAACTGGGGGCAAGTAAACAAAGTTTAACTTTCTGTGGGCGGCAAAAGAATCAATATTCATAGAAACGAAGGTTTATTTCGAATAATACATAAAAATACTAAACTAAACTTAACTCAGTGGGCAACAGTCCATGAGGGCCAAAGCCTACTGTGCCCATCTCAATTTTTATGACCTTGAGCACTGAAGTGCATGAACAGATGTTCCGGTAAGATGGTCAGTCTGAACTTAAATAGTTCCCAAGCTAGCTTGGTATTTATTTTTCAACCCACTGAAGAGACGAAAGGCTGAGTAGACCTTGCCCAGTCTGGGATATGAACCCCGGACCTGATGCATGGAAGCGCTATACGAAACCACTCATCCACTAGGCTTCTAACATTATAAAAAACATATATAAAAGAACAAGCAAAATTTAATATTTACGTCTGGACACTTGACATCTCTTCTCTGCTACTATCTATCCTATTTTTATTTATTAATTTTTTTATTATATATTTTTGAGTGCCAATATATTGACCGAGACGCAAAAATGTTCGTTGTGAGCCACATGTGGATCGCGGGCCACGTGTTTACCCCCTCCCCCTCCAGGTTACAGTTACTCACAATAACTGTTAACCAAATAAAATCAAAACTACACCGTGTTAACTCACTTCACGTACTTGATAAAATGTTCCCTATCACACAAACCACAACAAACTACTCCCAATCATGAACCACATCTTTCACCAATACAAACACAGACACCAAACACCTCACCTCTTGACCCTGTACATAATGATACTTCCCACGACACGAAATGGTGTTTAATTAAGATGCAAGCACACACACACACAGCCCATAATTGTCGCGAGAGCCCTAACGACGCGTGGATAATGAATAACCCCATCTCGTTGAAAATGACAGTTGTTTGATTGGTCCCTTCCCTTAAAAGCGCTCTTTGGGAACGTTAGGGTAGGAAACAAATTGCTCTTATGTCAAGTAAAAGTCCATCGCTCCAGGGCTCGGCAAATATTTTCCTTTCTGATAGATAAAACGGATTAGAACGCAGCTTGCAGATTGGATTATGGAAGAATGGGAAAGAGAGTTGCATTATATTTTTATACATGGAGAATATTAAGGTTTGGTAAGAGTGTCTCGAATGCTTATGTAAGCTTCTGCATGCGAAATGTTTGGAAATCTGATGCTGTATGTTTTTGATGAAGTGTAATTTTAATAGGATCAACATGAGAATTACAACATATCTGTCAGTTTTAATAAGTAAGATCTCTCTCAGGGTTAAAATTTTATTACTGAAGTTCGATTTTATTATTAAGATGTAATTATATGAAAAAACAAACACACACACACACACACACACACACACACACACACACA